>OZ005652.1:363569656-363710601 GCA_963930645.1 Salticus scenicus | reverse complement strand
GTAGCCACACTCACACAGAATTACATGTTAAAAAAAAAAAAAAAAAAAAAAAACTCTTCCTAAACCTATTTGAAATTATTTTAAAAGTACATTGAACTTTATTATCTTTCGCTATTGATCTTAATATTTACTATGCAATCTGTCTTTATAGTAATGAAATGCAGAGAAAGAGAAAGAGAAAGTCCTGTGAGTGACACACCAGATTATTTTGGTAATTTTATGTATTGTTATTCAGTTAGTTTAACAGCTCTTATAAATGATTTAATTGCTTTGCGGTTTTATTTCTTTATTTTTCCAGCGTAACAAATTATTGATTATTCATTATTATACTTAATTAGGAAATACTTTCTTTTACTCATAAGTAAAAAGCTAGATTAATGATAATTTACGCTTATCTTAAATCAAAAATAATGTACATTTAGTGTAAATTGATCCATTTAGTATGCATAAAACGAAAAAATATTGTTATATATATATATATATATATATATATGTATATCCGTTACTTCGTAATGATTTTTTTTCAATGATTTTTGTTTACAGTCTGCTCAAACTAACAAGAATGGAAGTTTTTTTTTTTTTTTTTTTTTTTTTTTTTAATACATGTACATATATTTGTATATATATATATTATTTTTTTTTTAATCTTATTAAGTGCCTATAAATCGCGTGATGGCTAAAAGCTTTGTTTAAATACATATATATTTTTTCAATAATGGTGTATAGTGTAAAAGAGACGAAAAAAAAAATATAAAAAGTATATACAAGGCTACGAGACAGCAAATTTTAAGTGTAAGTTTGTAGGAAATGGAGAAATTAAATAATTTTAATTACCTAGAAATAAATTTAAACAAAATAATTGGTTTGAAAATCAAATAAAAACAAAAGAAAAAAATTGTTATAGATTTTCATGATTGGATCATAAATGCTAAATTTGTTATCCAGTTTGAAAAATTTAATTACCGAATGCATGTTAATAATTTAAAATTTAAGGGATTACATGTGGTTTCGAAGGCTATTACAAGTATATTTTATCCTTTTTTTTTTTTTTTTTTTTTTTTTTTTTTAACATAATAAATGAAATTTTGTTTTCAAAATGTTGGGCATATAAGAGCGCAACAAAGCACAACATTTAAATACTAATTTATTAAATTTTCAATAAAAAATTTAAAACGTTCAGACGGAGGATCCTGGATTCCGGACGGTCACCCTTCAGAAAGGCAGTAGACACGATTTCTCAAAAACTAATACACCGATCTTATTTGGACACTTGTTTAAATGATAATTTGATAGTTCTTTAACGGAGAATTTCACTCTTTTTTACTTCCATTACCCGACTAGCGTTGGTAATGGAAGTATTGCATTCGGCCCAAACATTGGATATCAAGATTTCACCTGATTCACATGTTTTAAGGTCTCCTGAGTCCTAAAAAGTGGTTTTTGGCAATGGGTCAGTGTGTATGTGTTTGTGTGTGGGTGGGGGATTATCTGGCTATTATATCTCAAAAAATAATATAGAACTACGAACTTTAGAATTGAGACAGCTCTGGTGTACAGATGAATTTTCCAAATTTTGGTGAAAGTTGAAAAACCGGAAGTGTGACATCCGAAACCAGAAGTGTCAATAAGTATTCCTGAAGTGTAAGTTCGTATCTCAAAAACGGCTCTAACGATTTTCTGCGACATTGCTGTATAAACACTCTATTAGATAACCTTTCGAATGATATAATTGGTTAGTTCAGGAAAATTGATAGGCTTCCTGTGTAAACAGCTGAATTTCAGGTCCTGCAAGTAAGTTCCTTTCAAAACGGTTGTATGACTTTTTTTCAAACTTGAAATATTATCCCTCTTTAAAATATCCTTTTGCATGTAACTGTTGTTTTCTGGTGAACAATTAATTATGCCAAGCTTTAGTAAAAGTCGGTATCTTAAAAGCGGTTCTAACGATTTTCTTGAAAGTTGTTACATAAACCAATTTTAGATATTCTTTCTCATGCCTTACTTGATTATCACAGGAAATTAATAGTCATCCTGATCAGATAGGTCAGTTTTAAATCTCGGAAACTGGTGTTTAAAAAAAATTATATATATATATGTATATATATCTGTGTAAACTCTGTTTTATATGTCTTTACACATGTATTAACTTTCTCTTTTCGGAAAATTTTCAGGTGTCTATTTCATTAGGTCAGTTCTATGTCTTCTGATAGCTATCTCCAAAAAGTGCGTATAATACGTGTAATAGTGGGTAATAGAAATTGTGTGGTTGTTTCACACCAGATTTTTTTATTAAAATTAATTTTGTTAGTGGTTTTACACTTACTAGGATACGCGGGTTAAAATGCACTGAAATTTGTTATGTCTTTGCATAAAACTCTGCCAAAAATTCAAATTTCAGCATCTTTAAAATACAGTGTTTAAACATTATATAATTCTGTTTTGAAGATGCGTGCAAATTTTAATAAGATCGGCTCATTAGTTTTTGAGAAATGGTGTACACCGCTTTTCTCAAGAGTCTTCTGAAACCAGGATTTTCGGCTGAATTTTCGAAAAGTTTTTGTAAAAATCTTGCAAAATCTTGTTTAAATGTTGGTAATTTGTATGCTCAAAATTTTGAATAAGAAAACGTATTTATTATATATAAAACAAATAGATATGTATAAATATACAGAGGCTGTTCGTACATTATTTTGACGATTTTATTTCGCTGTAAGAAAAATAATTCCGCATGAAAAGTTTTATTTTCACAACAGTTATATTTTTGGACTTTTATTTATCGTCTCATATTTAGAATTTTTGTTTGCATGCAAAATGGCGCTTTTAAGAAGACAATGGATGGAAGGATACGTTTCCGCTCTTTCCAAAGAGGGTTATTCTTATTCAGGAATTCAGAAACGCTGTAAAAGCAATGGTTTTCGGCATCTAAAGCCACGATAAGAAATATTATAAATAACAAAGGAAAAAATCGTCAGAGTCTGGCATCTAAAGTTCTTCCAAGTACTTATCCAAAGCAAAAACACATTTCTTCTAATTTTGCAAAGGTGAAATCTGTAATGCTGTAAGAAAACCCTCCAACTCAAAGGTATGTTCCAAAAACATTAAATTGTTCAGTTTCAAATTTAAATAAAATTGTTAACTCTGATTTGAATCTTAAAAAGGCCAATAAATATAATGTTCATCGTCTTTCTCAATGTCATATCTATGAACGTGGAACCCGCTGCTGAACTCTTTATGAAAAACATTTATCAGGAGAAAAATGGAACAATGTCGTAACAATGGATAAATATTGCATCTAAGTGATTGCAGCGAAAAAAAAGATCAATTTATTATCATAAAAGAGGATAAACAAATTTTCCTACAAGGTTCAAAGAATCAAAAGAAAGTTTTTCTAAAGGATTTATGATTGTCACTGGTTTTTCATACAAAGGCAAAAGAAAAGTAAAAGAAAATTGAAAAAAAATGTCAAAAACGTCAAAAATGTCAAAATCAACTGTAAATACAATCAAGAACATATTTTAACTGCAATTTTAAATATGGCATTCCAGATCTTTATCCACAGTGCTATCAATCCGTTGTACTGCATCTAGATAAAGCAAGCAGCCACACATGACAATCCACAAGCTTTTATAGAAAAAATGGAACAAGAAACGGGAATCAGAACCATACCCTTCACTGATATTCCTTCTAAATCTCCTGATGTGTCACCGAAGGATTTTTGTGCTTTTGTACTGTTAAAATCTAAATCATCCATACGCCTAACTACAACGCTTTGTGGACTTTGGAAAGCCGTTCAAGAGGAATGGAACAAAATGCCTCTTCCGATATTACAAAAATCCTTACTATCATGGAAATTACGATGTAGAATAATAGTTAGGAACAAGGTCTATGAAACTGAACAATTATAGCACGAAATATGAGTATACTTTTTTCAGTACACTCAATTAAAATGGTCTAAAAAATGTGTGAACAACCTCTGTATATAAATATTTTTTGAACTTTTGAAATTCATTTACCCCCTTAAAAATATGTGAAAAGTAAAATGCTACGTTGTAACGCAAAATAATAATTTTACGAATAAAAATATTTTTGGTATTTTTCAATTTCATTATCTAAAGGCATCCTGTTAAGAAATTGTGTGAACAATCAGAAAATTTTAATCATAAAAATGAAGTTTTTAAATGTGCTCGTTAAATTATGTCAATTGTTAAATTACAGAACCAATGAACTTTGTAGATATATTTTAACTCACACGCGTGTAGAATTTTAATTGCGCTACAGTCAGTGAAGGACGCTTACAATGGAATTAGTATATATATATATATATACAGGGCACTGACACGGAAAAAGCAAAAGTAGGTGAAGGCATTAAGATTCGTTATATGACATTTAGAAAGGTGGTTGATTATAGGGTCTAAAGCCGATTAAATACGCTAGGGTCCTAAGCCTGTTGGTATGCCCTCCGTAGGGATCTTTCTAAGAGGTCCTAACCCGTATTTACGCGAACTTTGGAGAAAACAATGGAAGACCCCAAAGGACTAGGTCTATGTGCGCGACTTGTAATCGAGCCCAACACTTTCTATTCACCAGTTTTGAGTGCAATATTGCTCGACAACGGGTGGGTCTTTAGAAAGCTAGAATTGTGCGACATTTTGGGAGACCTAGTTATAAAAATAAACAGATTAACCGACGTGCATTATGAAGATTTTATGGAAATTACCCGGCATGGGAACCAATGACTCAAACAATGCGAAACCATTTGTAGATGTCGTTCTGGACATCCCCAATAAAAATCGTGAAAAAATATTGCAAAATTCAAAGGATAGCTATATAAGTGTTAGCAGCGATGCTATAAACAAATCGACGCAATTTTCCAACTTGCAGGGATAATGCGATATCAAGAGTTATAATTTGAAAATGAACAAAGGTGGACCTCAACATTTACGATCATTACAGCAAGAGTTTTTCACTCCACATTCTAGGTAGGGTCGTTTGGAAAAGTATCGCACACGCATTCCTTGCGACGAATATGAAATTTCCCCCGATGCTGATGAAGTTTACGCGCGTGGACACATAGCTTGGAGTTCGAATCCGATATTTATTATAGAAAGGTGCCGATACATATCCCATGGTACAACAGAAAAAAGTTATTCTGTTTGGATCACGGGTAACCTTCATCGTGCTACGAGGTACCCAGACGTAAGTACGAGGTACCAGACGTAAGACGAGGTACCAGATCACAAGTACATCAGCTGCATTTTCCAGCCGTATTATTCTGTAAATATATATCAAAATACAGAGCCGCATTTTTTTCAGAAATCTCCACCATTATATTCATGTAGTATAATAAGTTTCTTTAATTAATAATTGAAACAGATTAAAAAACATTTGTAAGTAAATATAGTGTTGGAATAAATTTCGAAAAGAAGAAAAAGAGACAGTCTAAAAGTAGATTAAGACAGAAAAAAATAATTCGTATTTTCCTTTGCGAAAAATTGCTATTTAACTAGTCATAAACAGGACTTATTAAAAATAAAAAAGGACTTTTTTTTATGGCTTTAATAAAGTGTATAAATTTCCTAAATAAAATATATTTCAGGAACGCCACCTTGTTTCTAAAATCATAACTGATATATAACTGTGAACGCCGCACCTCTGATTTCGAGAGTATTAAAAAACAAGAACTAAAAAGTTTGGTACGAAAGTGTGGCAACAGTGTGTGTGCGTATGTGAATCAAGATGGACTAACGTTCCATTCTACATGTTTTTTAGAAAATACTTTACTTGATGTTAATTTCTGTGTTCGTTATGTATTTTATGTTTGTGCCGTAAGTAAATATACGTTTAAAAGTAAACCAAGTGTGATCAGTGTCTTGATGTGTCTCGAAATGAATTTACCGAAAGAAAAGAACCAGGTGCGAAAAAGCAGGCACCACAATTGGCGAAGTCGACAAGGATATGTGATATAGCTAGTACTCGTATGGATTATGTCATGATAGTGATGAAAAAAAAAAAAAGGGTATGTTTTTTTTTTTTATGTTCCATCAAGAGTCATATTTTGTATAAGTTTCATATTAAATAATTCGGATTAAGCATTTAGATATTTTGTTCCGATTTTGTATTCCAACAAGGTAAAGAGTATGTAAATGAAAATTGAATATTTCGTAATGTTGAAATAATAATAATTCTAGTGTTTGAAAAATGAAAAATAGAAATATATTTGTTTATTTGTATTTAAAAAGCCGGAAAATAGTAAAAAGAATGATGAAAAGAATATGTTTTTATGCTATTCAAGATAATTGTGATTAATTTCTGTGTGTTCTTTTTATTCATCACGTGATTTAGAATAAATAAGATTTCATTAAAGCAGATAAAAAAAAAAAAAAAAAAAAAAAAAAGAGAGCTCTGTTTTGATTTATTTGTTCTGTTTTATTGAATGACTAGTTTCTATTATTTTTCCCCTTCGCCCCCCCTCACGTCTATCCCAATAATTTTACAAATTCGAAAATATCCGCAATCGATTTGTAAGTATCAAAAACCTCTAAGAACCAGTTTTGAACGATCTATCTCTATTTTTATTTTTTTTGCCCCACCGCTCCCCCCCTTCCCGCCCCTCCCAATAATTTTAAAATTTCGAAAATATCCGCAATCGATTTGTAGGTATCGAAAACCTTTATGTACTGATTTTGAATGATCTAACTCTATTTTATTTTTTTTTGCCCCTCCGCCCCCTCCCTTCCCGGCCCTCCTAAAAACTTTACACTTTCGAAAATATCCCCATTCGACTTGCAGGCCTCTAAAACCTATCTGTACCAATTTTGAACGACCTAACTGTATTTCTATTAGTTTTTGCCCCGTAGCCCCCCCCCCTTTCCACCACTCCTAATAATTTTACATATTCGAAAATATCCGCAATCGATTTGTAAGTATCGAAAACCTCTATATACCAATTTTGAACGATCTAACTCCATTTTTGTTTTTTTGCCCCCCCCTCTCCCTCCCCCCTTCACGTCCCTCCTAATAACTTAACACTTTCGAAAATATCCCCATTCGACTTGCAGGCCTTTAAAACCTATCTGTACCAATTTTGAACGGCCAAAGTGTATTTCTATTTGTTTTTGCCCATAGCCCCCCCCTTACCGCCCCACCATCCTTCCCGCCCCTCCTAATAATTTTTAAAATTCGAAAATATCTGCAATCGATTTGTAAGTATCGATAACCTCTATATACCAATTTTGAACGATAACACTATTTTTATTTTTTTGCCCCCCCCTCTCCCCTTCCCCCTTCACGCCCCTCCTAATAACTTAACACTTTTTAAAATATCCTCATTCGACTTGCAGGCCTTTAAAACCTGTCTGTACCAATTTTGAACGGCCTAACTGTATTTCCATTTGTTTTTGCCCCATAGCCCCCCCCCCTTGTTGCCCCACCTGGGGGCTGAATTTCTAAAATTCCAGAAATAGGTTTTTAGATATTTTTATTAGCTATATTTTCGAGCAAAAATTTCACGTGTATCTATTTTTTTGTTTGAGATATATAGGATTATGCAAAATCACGTTTTACGCATGTAAAATCACGTTTTGCCCCCCCGTCCCCCTTGGGGACCGAATTTCGAAAATTCCAGAAATTGGTTTTTAGACATTTGTGTTAGCTATATTTTAAAGCAAAAATTTTACGGATATCTATTTTTTTGTTTGAGATTATGTAGGATTATGCAAAATCACGTTTTACGCATGTGAAATCACGTTTTGCCCTCCCCCCCCGCCCCCTTGGGGACCGAATTTTGAAAATTCCAGAAATTGGTTTTTAGACATTTGTGTTAGCTATATTTTAGAGCAAAAATTTCACGTGTATCTATTTTTTTGTTTGAGATATATAGGATTATGCAAAATCACGTTTTACGCATGTGAAATCACGTTTTGCCCCCCCGTCCCCCTTGGGGACCGAATTTTGAAAATTCCAGAAATTGATTTTTAGACATTTGTGTTAGCTATATTTTAAAGCAAAAATTTTACGGATATCTGTTTTTTTGTTTGAGATATGAAGGATTTTGTGAAATCACGTTTTGCCCCCCCTCCCCCCCTTGGAGGGCGAATTTTGTAAAATCGCTTCTTAGTGGATGCCTACGTCATAGAACGAACATTGTCACAAAATTTCATGCTTCTAGGTCCAGGGGTTTGGTCTGGGCGTTGATAGATCACCCCCTCAGGAAGTCTTCTTTTATATATATAGATTGTGTATTTGTTAGACCTTGATAATTATTTATATTTATTTATCTTTATTATTATTGGAATATTAATGAAATATCTCAGTAAAAAAAAAAAAAAAACTAGTGAATTATTCTTGTGAACGTCCGGTTTTGTTTATTTTTTTTTACTTTGAGGAATAAATCGGAAATTGTTTTTTTTTCTGTTTAAAAGTAAGTTTAATTAAAGGTTGCTATGGCAACATTATTTCTAATTTATTGAAAGCTGGTTATGCAATAAAGTATATTCTGATTTATTTAATGAAAGAGTTGATTGTGTTGCTATGGCAACATTATTTCTAATTTATTGAAAGCTGGTTATGTAATAAAGTATATTCTGATTTATTTAATGAAAGAGTTGATTGTGTAAACATTTTTTTTTATTTGTTATTTCGATACATATATATTTTTTTTTTCCTTTTATGTATGCATTCCGACTTAATGATTATTTTATTTAATTTGGGGGAAAATGTTGTTTAAGATAAAAAATAAGATGTCAAATCTGGCGTTCTTAAGGAAAATTTGAACTTGATTTGATTTCATCCATCCGAAGATGGCATTTTTGGGTAAAGGGAATAAAAAAGATTTGCAAGAAGTTGCTACTGAGCTTGGAGTGGAAGGAACTCAACATTTAAAGTTATATGAGTTAAGAGATGCTATTTTGGCTTCAAAGAATTACGATGAAGAATTTGTTAAAGAAACATTAGCGAACGTACTTGAAGCACGGAAGAGGAAAGAAGAGATGGAGGAACGCATAAGAAGGGAAGAAATAGAGGAACGTAAGAGAAAAGAAGAGATGGAGGAACGCCTAAGAAGAGAAGAAATAGAGGAACGTAAGAGAAAAGAAGAGATGGAGGAACGCCTAAGAAGAGAAGAAATAGAATTGGAAAAAATGCGGTTGGAAAATGCAAGAATAGAACTTGAGAAGAAAGGAATTATAAATGAAACTTCTGAGAAAACGCGCGTAAAATTACATAACATCTTACAAAAATTTGATCCTAAAACATGCGAAATTAGCCTGTATTTAGTTCTTTTTGAGCGGCAGGCAAAACGTGCCGAAATTAAAAGAGATGATTGGGTTTCTCATCTCATTGGGCTACTGCCATACGAAATCGCGGAAGTTATAGCTCGGGAAGACGAATAAATCACGAATGATTACGGAAAAGTAAAAGAGTTATTGTTAAAGAGATATAAACTTACTCCTGAAAGATTTCGACAACTTTTCAATAAGCATACTAAAAAAGCTGATATCACATGGAGAGATTTTGCTTACGAATTGAAAAACTATTTTACTGAATGGATTCGGGGATTAGAAGTTAACACATTTGAAGAATTATATGATTTGATTATTACAGATCAAATTAAAAGGAAAGTACCTCCAGAAATTAAAGAACATTTCATCGATGAATGGTCATTGTTTAAGTCATCTGATATTATTTCCAGTAAATTAGATGATTATGAAAATGTCAAAATGACTTTCAATAAAAAACCGAAAGAAATTTCTCATAAAGAAAATTGGAATCTTCCATCCAAAGGGGCGAATTTCGGAAATAACA
The DNA here is from genome assembly GCA_963930645.1 of Salticus scenicus. Lineage (NCBI taxonomy): Eukaryota > Metazoa > Arthropoda > Arachnida > Araneae > Salticidae > Salticus > Salticus scenicus. Next base: position 363,700,800 of record OZ005652.1, on the reverse strand, counting down.
ATAGAGATGAGAAAAAGGTTTTTACTAAGCCACAGCAAGAACAAAGAGACATTCGTTCGAAATTCTCCTGCTATTTGTGTGGAAAGGAAGGCCATATGAAAAAATCTTGCCCCAAATTGAATTCAGCAATTACATCTTACGTGAAAACAAACAAAAAGAGTCAAGAAAGTAAGGGCCTTAATAAGGTCAGTGTTAATCTAAATAGCGCTTGTTTCGAGTGGGAATTTCCAGTCAACGAGAAAGATGGCGAGCTTCTGAAAGTGGATTTAGGAATCGGAGGCCAAAAATTTCAAGGCATCGTGGACAGTGGTGCAGAAATCACCGTACTACGAAAATCAGTTGTACCTGGGGAACACTTACAGTCAAGTGGGAAAATTCTTTTGAGACCTGCTATAGGTAATCCAGTGGAAGCACAACTTGTGTCAGTTCCGCTAAGTCTTCATACAGATGAAGAAATCATTCCATATGTTCAAGTGCATGCTGCAGTAGTAGAAGGGCTGCATGAGGAAGCTTTAATCACTCCCAGGGTATATGAATGGTTGAAGGAACAAAAGCGTTCTTATTTGTTAGATGATACAGGAATCACTTCAGTAAAAGAAGCTAATGAACAATCCTTGTTCAGTGTGGAGGGAAGGTCTCCCGAAAACATTTCTTTAGGGGATAAAATGAATATCCCGAAGAAAGAAGTCGATGAACAATCCTTGTTCAGTGTGGAGGGAAGGTCTCCCGAAAACATTTCTTTAGGGGATAAAGTGAATATCCCGAAGAAAGAAGTCGATGAACAATCCTTGTTCCATGTGAAAGGAAGAAATCCCGGAAATTCAGGGGTTGAGGTTAATATCACCCCAGTGGAAGAAAACAATGAACCGTCCTTGTTCAAAGTGGAGGGAAGGTCTCCCGGAAACTATTCTTCAGAAGAAGAGGTTGAAGTAATCACAATAAATGAAGTCTGTGAACAATCCTTGTTCAGTGTACCTGAGAATAATTCAAACGACAATTATCTTGGGGATGAGGCAATTAGTACCCCACTCACAGAAGATAATGAAAAGTGTATGTTCTGTATGGAGGGAGAAAGTCACGAGACTATTCGAAAGGCAAAGCTAAACAACAGCGAGTCGCATCATCCAGAAACCAAAGTCTTTAATAACTCAGTAGTTAAACAGACATTGACCGAAACCGATAGTAAGGATGAAATAAATGAAAATATCCCTGTTCCACAAGCACAAGTGTTTAGGGATGAGCAGTTAGCCTGTCCTACATTGAAAAGGTGCTTCGAAGAAGCTAGACAACATAAAAATGGTTACTGGATTGAAAGAGGTTTATTATATCATATGGGTAAAGTAGGCGGACAGAAATATATTCAATTGGTCGTACCGGCAAGCAGAAGAAAGGACATTTTGAAATTAGCTCATGAAACTCCTACTGGTGGACATCTGGCAGCTAAGAAGACCAGAGACAGAATTGCAATGTCTTTCTGGTGGGAAGGAATGCCAAAAGAAGTTAAACAATTATGTGCTTCGTGTCATGATTGTCAAATGCGCAGGAAAGGAAAAGTAAACGATAGAACACCTATCGAGTCTGTTGGAAGGCCAGAACTCCCATTTCAAGTGGTTAATGCCGATACTTTAGGCCCAATAGAGCCAAAGTCATCACGTGGCCATCAGTATGTACTGTGCGTTATGGACCAGCATAGTCGTTGGCCGGAAGCAATACCTCTGAAGTCTTTAACAGCAAAGGCAGCCTGTGATGCATTTATAGAAATATTTGTACGAACTGGAATTCCTCGAGTAATTGCAATGGATAACGGAAGAAATTTTGCCGCACAGCTGACAAAAGAATTTTTAAAACGATTAGGATGTGTTCCTAAATTTTCCACTCCAGGTTATCCACAATCGAATGGTTTGGTTGAAAGATGGATAGGAACTATGAAATCCATGCTACATCATGCAATTAATTCACAAGGTCGAGGCTGGGATAAACAGTTGCCATTCTTGTTATGGGCATACAGAGAAGTGCCTAACGCTACAACGGGTGTTGCCCCATTCCTACTAGTTCATGGGCGACCACCTGTAGGACCTCTAGCCATCCTCAAATCAAGTTGGGAAGATGAAGTCGTACTTCCTCAAGGGATTGGAGAATCTGCAGCTGACTACCTGTTGAAACTCCGGGAACGTTTAGAAGACGCGGCACAGTATGCGAATAGCATAGCTCAAGAACAGCAGCAGAAATATGTACATTATCATAATTTACGGTCAAAAGATACCGAATTTTCTGTTGGGGATGAAGTTGTAGTGTTAATCCCTGATTCAACAAATCGTCTTTGTTCAAAATGGAAAGGACCAGGAGAAATAGTAGAAAAGAAGTCTCCACATTCTTTTTATGTCAAACTACCTGATGGAAGTGTTCGACATCTTCATCAAAATAAATTGCGTAAATATATTCAACCTGTCAGAGCTGTAGGAATTATTTACGAAACAGATGAAGAGTTTGGAGATATACAACATGCGCCCGTATAATCACGGCAAGTAACGGATGAAGAACTAAAAGCTGGTATAAAATCAAATTCAATATCAGCAAAGCAACATAAACAGCTGTTGAATCTGATTAAAGAATATCTAACAATATTTGATGGGGAATTAAAGAAAGCCAAAGTTCCTCCACATGTTATCCAGTTAAAGTCTGGAGTAGAGAGGAAACAACCTCATCTTTATAAAGTCCCAGAAACATTAAGATCTAATATAGAAAAACAGATAGCAGAATTGTTGGAAAAAGACCTGATAGAACCCTCTTCAGCAGAAATAGCATATCCATTGGTATGTGTAGCCAAGAAAGATGGAACTGTCCGACTTTGCGTGGACTACAGAGAGCTGAACTCAGTTAGTAAAATTCCACCTTTTCCTATGCAGAATTCAGAAAATCTTAGATTTAAAGCTGGTGGAGCTCGTTACTTGACAACTTTAGATATCCTTAAGGGATATTGGGAAATACCCTTAGCAGAGCAAAGCCGAGAATTAACCAGTTTTGTATCTCCAAAGGGTCAGTATCAGTGGAAGGTGATGCCATTTGGGTTATCTGAAGCACCAGCAACATTCCAAAGAATAATGAATCAAGTATTACGACCTCATAGTGACTACGCCGAAAGTTTTCTTGATGATATTATCATATTTTCTTCAACCTGGGAAGATCATCTTAATCATATTAAATCCATTTTAGAAACTCTGAAAAAATTGAATTTTTCGGCAAATTTAAAGAAATGCTCGTTTGCGATGTCGAAAGTAAAATATTTAGGACATGTCGTAGGCTCAGGAGAGCACGGCCCAGATCCGGACAAGATATCAGTTATTAAAGATTTGAAAGCCCCTAAAACTAAGAAAACATTGAAGTCACTCCTAGGATTATTTAACTATTACAGAGACTATGTGCCCCGGTATGCCAATATAGCAAAATTTTTAACGGACTTAACTCGAAAAACTGTGCCAAACGACCTTCCATGGTCAGAAGAAGCCGAAAGCGCATTTAATTCGTTAAAGAACTGTTTGTGCTCTATAACATCTCTGTATACACCTGATATGTCGAAACCTTTTGAAATCGATACTGATGCTTCAGTGACCGGAATTGGAGCCTGTCTAATGCAGAGAGATGAGCAGAATAAACTGAAACCTATAACTTTCGCAAGCCAAAAACTGACCCCTGCTCAATCAAAGTGGAGCACTATTGAAAGGGAAGCTTATGCTGTAATATGGGCATTAGGTAAATTCGAAATGTGGACTTATGGAACCACTATTATCTTACACACGGACCATAATCCTTTAAAATATTTGACAGAAACAGTTCCTAAGAACGCCAGATTACAAAGATGGGCATTGGCTCTATCTCGCTATCAAGTGACTATTGCTCATAAGCCAGGAGGCAGTAATACTATTGCAGATGCTTTATCACGCATTCATGAATAAAGTCATAAGTTAGTTTAATATTGTATTTGTTATTACATATATATATATGTGTGTGTGTTTATTTTGTTTCTTATATTCAAGTATATTAATTCATTAAGATTATTTAAAGTGCATAAGAAAATCCATGTCAGGATAAATGTTTATTCATATATATTATATATATATTTTATTTCTATTATGTGTTTAAATGTTACTTATTTTATACCATAGAAAATATTTAAATTTTAAGTGAAATATAAATGTTATTGCTCTTGATGGAACATCGGATATTAGGTCAAAGATGAGACAATAATTAAGAATTTAAAAGGACAATTAAACTTTCATGAACATTTATTTAAAGATGAAACAATAATTAACAATTTAAAAGGACAATTAGACTTTCATGAACAGTTATATAAATTATCCACAAATTTTGGTTAGTAGTTTCACTGTGAAGGCCATTGTCCCTCAAGTGAAACTGGAGGGAAGGTGTGAACGCCGCACCTCTGATTTCGAGAGTATTAAAAAACAAGAACTAAAAAGTTTGGTACGAAAGTGTGGCAACAGTGCGTGTGCGTATGTGAATCAAGATGGACTAACGTTCCATTCTACATGTTTTTTAGAAAATACTTTACTTGATGTTAATTTCTGTGTTCGTTATGTATTTTATGTTTGTGCCGTAAGTAAATATACGTTTAAAAGTAAACCAAGTGTGATCAGTGTCTTGATGTGTCTCGAAATGAATTTACCGAAAGAAAAGAACCAGGTGCGAAAAAGCAGGCACCACAATAACTAAAATTTTTTTTTTTTTTTTTTTTTTTTTTTTTTTTTTAAGCGTAGCACGTCACTGAAATAAAAGAATAGTCTTTGATGATGATTCCAAACTAATAAAAGTGAAAATACAGCACTGGAGGAACCAAGAACATTTACAGCTAAATAATACACCATTAAGTATCTTCCAGAAATTCTTCAAGATGTGAATGTAAGCGGATTCATGCTTCGCTATGATCAACGCTATTCCTCTAATCTTACTATGTGTAACTTTTATTTTTTATTTATATATATATATATATTTATTTTTTTATCTGAAGATTTATTTATGTGTTTGTCGTTGTCATTCCATAGATGAGATTGATAAGGCTATACAGGCATATTTTTCATCGATTCCATGAAATGGATGGTTTTAAGAACGTAATTTTTGGAAAATTAGCCTAGAAAACTGCACTGATGTTGGAAGGAACTACTTTGAACGCTCCTAAAAATTAGTAAACTTAACATCTAACATTTAGACATATTCGAGAGATTTCATAATGACATCCATATATTGTTTAAAAATATTGGTAGCAAAGTTTTTAAAAAAAGTTGTGTCTGCAAGAATCCTACCCCCCCCCCCCCCCTCCATTTTTATTTTATTTTTAACGTACAATTTTATATAAACAACCATTAAAAAATATTTAAAAAAAAATAAAAAGAAAGCAAACTCTACAAAGATTTTTTGCATTTTAAATTGAAATGTAATAAATATTTCCAATTTCAATACCGAAAAAAGGGGGAAAAAATTACAAACAATTAATCATTCTTTAAATTACCGTAAATTTTCACTTTTTTTTTTGTTGTTAACTACAATAGTGTTTTACAATAAAGAAGCAAAAAAATATTAACAAAAAAAATATATATATAACAGATTGCTGTGCCCATTTATTTTATACCTAGTTAGCATAGACATTAGCATATCAGATCAGTTATGTTTAGTTCTAAAAGAATTTCTTAGAAATGACCACAAAATGTCTGTTTTAAACACAATATATTTTAATATTAGCGATCGGATAAATATATTCATATATTTATTTTTTATCTAAAGATATGTCTTTGATTGGAAAATCTAAAACTTATCTTTTAGGAAATATATATACAGTTAAAGAGAGATATCACAGAACAGTTTTCGCAAATCAATTCTCAAACAAAAGGTTGACCTAAATTTCTGACAATAAATTGGCATATAGGTTACATATTTTTGTTTTTCCGTCTATATATTTGCAAAATTAAATATAATATTTTACGAAGTAGTCTTTAGAATTTGAAACTTGTATAACGATTTCGTATCTATTTGAATGGTTCTAAATAGTTAAAATCTACTAAAATACTATTTTGTAATATTCAAATCCTTCGACTTATTAATGCGTTGCATGGTTATTGTATATGCATAAACCGAGTTAAAAGCTTTAGTTAAACATTATAAGTTATTTCATAACCTTATTAAAATATTGCTGTTTGTATGGATATCAGTGCTGACACATCAAGCTTCGAAATCTTGAACATTGATATTTCAGTACGACTTTACTAATAAAAGGTAACAAAATAAAATATACATATAAACATATAAATGAATATATATATATATATATAAACTAGGTCGTTCAAAACATAAATTACATTCAAACACTGTAGCTCAAAAAAGCACTTTATTGAGAAGTGCGTTACAATATATTATGACGCATATACAGAATAGTATTTCTCTATACAATCTCCCAGTCAGCACTGATATTTGCTAGAATATTGAGTTAGTTGTTATATGCCATAAAAATAAAAAGTCGGTCTTTGGTTCTGGAGCCAGTTTAGAATCAAACTGTTGATGAACAATGAAATGAATACTACCAATAATTATTTCCAAATCCTGTGCAATGTATGCGACGTTTACTCTACGATTGTTGAAAATGTCTCCTTATCAGCTGCACCATATCAATTGTGTCTCGCCGTTGTTGGCCATTCATGATTTTCCGCATCGATTAAATCTGCGCAAGCGTCTTCAAAATGCTGGCACTATTTCACAATAGTTAGATGTGACATTTCATGTAGACCGTATCCTGACGATATTTCACGATGAATCTCTGTATCCGCGCAAAGTTTTATCCACAGAAAACGTATTGTTTTACGTACTTTAACGTTAGAATAAGTCTCCAGAAGGTGCGCTTTTTTTTTTCTTGTACTTCTCAACGACGCTTGCACTATTCATATGAAATTGTTACGCTTGCAACACTTCCTACGAATTGTCTGTAAGCCGTAGAACACAATTATCGACTGTGGAAGCTTCTCTCTTGTTTCGAAAAATTGCCTTCTGTATAGAAACAAGTCTTACATTTTGAATGACCTATGTATTTATGTGTGTGAGACGGTATGTAAGTGTATGTTTGTGAGTTTCATTCTAAAATTTTGATAATCACCAAAATAGTACATATTAAACTTACTAAATCTTAGGAATATTTAATGTCGTCGGCTTTACCATGCCTGCGATTTTTCAAAATTTAAATTCTTTGTCATCTATTCGCTTCAGAGATTCGCTTAAAATAAGGATTTATTTGCTTCCTATTTAGAAGAAAAAAAACCTGTTTAACTACTTTATATTAAAAAATAACAATATATATATATATATATAGCAATATCAGGAAAATTGGTTAAACGTTCTCTCTGTTGTATCCTTTTTGTTTAAGGAATTTGACTGTCAATATCGTGTTGAAAGGGGAAAGTTTTATCATTGTCAAACTTAAGTCTCTAACTATATATATATATATATATTAAATGCTGGAATATGTTTAAACATGCACTAGTAAGCTGAACTGGATTTTCATTGTTCGACTTGATGGCGTTTTATTATCATGTACTTTTGAAGAAAACTAAATGCATTTCATATTTTGTCAGAGCGTACAGGAAACTTTTTAGTTTTCAAAGGAAATGTTTAGATCTTAAAAATAGCCAGTTCTTTTTTTTTTTTTTTTTTTTTTTTTTTAATTCTAGTTTTATAGAACGTCATGTAGTGTAAAGGTCAGAAACTAGAACTTCTAACGTATTTTTTCGAATTTCAGAGTGACTACAGGTATTATCATAATTTTTATATTTTTCTCTTCTTACAATTTTTGCTAGACAACTTGATGCTAATTTTTATAGTAGTATAGATAGTCCGTCATAAATTATGAGCAAAATAGTGATTTATACTGCAATTAACGAATGTACCAGAATAAAGTAGACTGATATATATTGATGTATAACTAAATTTATTTAAGTGAAACCCAACTTGGCCTTACACATAAACAATATAAATAGAATGATAAACAAAATATAACATATTAATTAATGTAAATATTCCCTGTTGTTGTTTTAGTTCTGAAATCTGAGTTTTTTTTTTTTTTTTTTTTTACATTTAACTTTATCCTAGTTCATCGGACGTACGATTTCAAATCGAGTAGTCCATTGGATTTAAATCTGGACTGTTTGGAGGTCAATGGTCTTAATCGATTACACGAGGAAAATGTTTCTGACACCAAGCTTGTGAAAGTCTGTGGGTATGAGACGTGGCCCCAACTTGATGGCGTTTTATTATCATGTACTTTTGAAGAAAACTAAATGCATTTCATATTTTGTCAGAGCGTACAGGAAACTTTTTAGTTTTCAAAGGAAATGTTTAGATCTTAAAAATAGCCAGTTCTTTTTTTTTTTTTTTTTTTTTTTTTAATTCTAATTTTATAGAACGTCATGTAGTGTAAAGGTCAGAAACTAGAACTTCTAACGTATTTTTTCAAATTTCAGAGTGACTACAGGTATTATCATAATTTTTATATTTTTTTCTTCTTACAATTTTTGCTAGACAACTTGATGCTAATTTTTATAGTAGTATAGATAGTCCGTCATAAATTATGAGCAAAATAGTGATTTATACTGCAATTAACGAATGTACCAGAATAAAGTAGACTGATATATATTGATGTATAACTAAATTTATTTAAGTGAAACCCAACTTGGCTTTACACATAAACAATATAAATAGAATGATAAACAAAATATAACATATTAATTAATGTAAATATTCCCTGTTGTTGTTTGCCGTTCGATGTAAGCGTTTGTTCCAACTTTGACAACTTTCCATTATTACAACCTTTTATATTCTCTTTACAGCTTGTTTTAGTTCTGAAATCTGGGTTTTTTTTTTTTTTTACATTTAACTTTATCCTAGTTCATCTGATGTACGATTTCAAATCGAGTAGTCCATTGGATTTAAATCTGGACTGTTTGGAGGTCAATGGTCTTAATCGATTACACGAGGAAAATGTTTCTGACACCAAGCTTGTGAAAGTCTGTGGGTATGAGACGTGGCCCCAACTTGTTGGACAGTCCAATTTTTTCCAAAGACTTTATTTCCAAACTTTAATGCTACAGGCAATACATTTGCAAGATATTGCTGGTGATCAACTTTTCCCTTATCCAATATAACTAACAGAGATACGCCTTTGGAACATACGCCTAACCAAACCATAGCTTTTCCAGGAAACTTATGTTTTTTTAGCGCTCCACTTTTTTTGTCAGGTTCAAGGCGATTTGCTGCCCACACTCATGCATTTTGAACATTGCACATTCCATTTAAATCAAACACTTTTTTTTTCATCAGACAAAAGGATTCTCATCTTTTCTGAAATTGTGTCGCACCCAATTAGCAAATTTGATTCTTTTCTGAATTTGGGTTTCTGTGAGCTTAGGTTCCATTCGTTCTTGTAAGGTCGTAATCCAATGTCATTTTTAAGTATTTGCTGAACAGATGATTCTGTTACTTTGAGTTCCCTACTAAGTTTTCTTACGGATATGCTCTTCTTACATGTCAAGCGGCTCTTCACTTTTTGAATCTGATTTTTGGTGCGAACAATGCGTGGACAGCCTGGCGTATGAGATGTTTTAATATTGCCAACCTTTACAGTCATATTACACCACTTAAAAACAGTGGCACGACTTAAAACATCTTTCAAATCATGAAATATTTTGCTTGCAGATTCTCCACTTTTGAACTTGGAAAGTATCAATTTTTGTACTTCTTTGCTCTTCATACTATCTTGTAGTTGCAATGTAATTTTTGCTTTTGAGTTGTTGCACAGATTTCAGCAATGTAATTGGGAATCTGTAAAAAATGTATATTTACAAATATAATATAAAATTTTCATGCATACATACAAATAGTACTAGTCTATTTAATTCTGGTACACACGTTACAAGCTGTTTTTATTTATTATCGCTCACAAGCACTGTATTTCTAAATTTAAATTGAAATATGATCTAATGATACACTTCCTTTCCATAAACGACCAGACAACTTTCGATTTCAGACATTTTTTTTTCTTAAATAAATAAAGTAATCTGGTGTGTCACTCACACGACTTTCTCTTATCCTGAAATTTAATACTATAAATACAGGTTGGAGATTAAGAGGTAAGATAACGATGTTAAAAAAATCAAATTAGGCTTCGTGAGAGATTTATATGATAATTAGTTCTGTGTGAGAGGGGCTACCGCCCCCCTCAACCCGCCGTTTCATTAATGCACCAACATTTATATAGAATTTAATTCTGTTTTTAAAAAATAATTTATTAAAGTTATTATTTTAAAAATTATCTTTTATGATAATGCAGACGATTTCCATATTAGAGAAGTAGTATAACACTAAATATCCCCCCCCCCCCAAAGATTGATTTTTTTTTTCCGACTGAGCGAAAATAATGCCTGGACCGGGAGTCGAACACCGGATCTTTGATTTACAAGGTCAAGGCTCTACCAATTGAGCTATCCAGGCCGACAACTGGTTAGCAGTACTCACTCAGACAACCTTTTGGCAGAAACATCTGGTCTATCATTTAGATAGCTCAACAGAAATAAGCCGCAGGTAAAGGAAAACACCATTAAATAATGGGAGAAAGAAATACAATTTTTATTGAAATCACAATCAACTGATTGGAAGAAAATCATATTTATTTCATATTTATTCATATTTCATTCTGCCAAAAGGTTTTCTGAGTGAGTAATGCTGACCGGTTGACGGCCTGGATAGCTCAATTGGTAGGGCCTTGACCTTGTAAGTCAAAGATCGGGGGTTCGACTCCCGGTCCAGGCATTATTTTCACTCAGACGGAAAAAAAAAAAAAATTAAGCTGAATCAACACATCTCGTCACAATAATGACGATGTCTTAGAAACTTTAAATTCCATAGACAGTAATATAACCTGCACAATCTGAACAACGAAGAAGATTCTTGCACATCATAATTTTTACTTTTTAAAGAAATCTACAACAAAACTTATAATATTTAACTGTCATAAATTCTAGCCATTCGATTAATCTAAATATACATACATATATATATATATATATATATATATATTGAAGAATTAAAAAAAAAAAAAAAATATGAAAAATCACCGGATTAATCATTTTTACCTTATCATATATATCATAAAGTGTTTAAAAAATTTAAAATATATCACTCTCTTTCATTTTTATCGAACACACAAAAATTTCTGAAAAAGCTAAAATTTCTGGGCCTCGGTGGGTCACTTTTTATTTTTTTTTATTTTTTTTTTTTATTCCTACATTTTTTTTTTTTTTTTCTTTTACTTAACTGAGATAAAAATTATCTAAATTTATTATAGAAAATAATCTAAATAAGTGATCTGCACTGCGTAAATTTCTGTAGGGAAATACAGAAAAGAAATTTCAGAATGTCACAAGAAGATACCTGCATTTGTTTAACACTTTATAATGTACAGTCGGCTGCAAAATTATTCGAGCACTAGCAATAATCCTTGCCAAAAAAAAGTACATTTAATACAGCTTTGTTAAATAAATCCTTGTCGAGTCATGTTCTTAATCAGTCTAAGAACATGATTCAACAAGGATTTATTTAGCAAAACAGTCTTAAGTGTACTTTTTAAACATAGGAATTATTGGCTAGTGCTCGAATAATTTTGCAGCCGACTGTATATGCTAAAGCAAAAATGATTAATCCAGGGATTATGTATAATTGCCGATGGTTATTCATAATAAAAACTAATTTTGGTGAATGTGATAAATTATTGAGTATTTATCACATTTACCGGTTAGTTTATAAACTCCCCAACTCGTAATATGGAAAGTGCTAAATTCAGATTTATGCATTTTGAAATAGGAGCATTCAGTATTTTAGTTCCCCATCATACTATAGGTATGGGGAACTTAGGTAATCGTGAAAAATTTCGACCTCGGTTTTTTGACTTTTATATACGTTTTCAGGTGTGAGGAATCCGAAAATCACAAAATTTGTATGGTGTCTATCTGTAGGGTGTCTGTTAGTGGGTCAATTCGTTAGTGGGTCAGTCCATTAGTGTGTTAGTCCGGTAGTTTGTTAGTCTGTTAACACGATATCTCACGAACAAATGATCGCAGAGAGGTCAAATCAGTTTTAAAATGTTACTTTCGATACTGGCAAGAACCCTATTCATTTGCAACATTCGAATTAAAAAACTTCGTAAGTAATGAGAAATTTACGATTTCCTTAACATGGGAGAATAGGACAAAATTTCACTTAAACGTTATTAAATGGAAACTTTTTACTGTAAAAATGTCAGAACACTTTTAAAATATCAGTTTTGATACCGGAATGAACACCAGTAACTATAAATATGCTACTTTGAAAATTTCGCAAGTTATTGGAAATTTACGAATTTCTTGACATTTCAGTATATAGGGCAAAATATCGCATAAACGTCAATGTTGAGAGATATTTTCATCGTAAGGATGTCACACTACTTTTCAAATATTATTTAGGACACTGGCATGAATATTAATGACTATGAATTTTCCAATATAAAAATTTCGTAAGTTATTGGAAATTTACGAATTTCTTAACATGGTAGATACAGCAAAATTTCACATAAACGTCAATATTGAGGGATATTTTCATCGTAAAGATGTCAAAACACTTTCGAAATATTATTTAGGTTACTACTGGCATGAATATCGTAGACTATGATTTTTCCAATTTAAAAAATTCGTAAGTTATTTGGAATTTACGATTTACTTAACATGTCAGAATAAGGCAAAATTGAGCATAAACTTCCATTTTGAGGATCATAAATACATTAGACAACTTTAAAATTATATTTATGATATTGGTTTGAGCATGATTGAATACAAATAGTCTAATAGGAAAATTTCATTATTCGTAATTCACGATTTTAAGAACATAGCGAAATTGTAAATTTTTCATATAAATCTGAATTTTGAGGATTATTGCATTGGAAATAGTAGTATGAAATCTAAACAACGGAATTGACCTTGATAAAATAAATTAATAGATTAGTATAAGATAAATATATCGAAGTGAACGGTGGGTAGCCTATTAGGCAGGGATTTTATTCTGTCACTGTATGAAGCTTTGGTCAAATTCATATCTTTTAACATGATTATAATATGTCTCGCACTAAAAATTTGTGAGAACATAAATATGATGGGGAACTGAGCAGAGTCCACCTATGCCAACTAGTTTACTTCGTTTTCATGTACATTGCATAACTTTAGATAATGAAACGAAAGCAAAATTCTTTTACTTGTTGTTTTTTTTCCCTATTAAGTATTTTATCCTTATTATTACAAACAAGGGAACTGTTTCATGAGCTAATTACCATTTTCTGGAAAAAATTACACAAAAATTGTTTACTCTACACTCAATTCACTAGTAAAGAAATTAGCTTCTGAATCGTGATAAGAAATCTGCAAAAAATTATTAAGCTTCGCCTATTGAACGCTAAATCGCATTAACCTCCCTTCAATAATGTCAATGAACTTAAGTATAGGAGGGTAGTATTTTCGATCGATCTAGGGGTTACTCTAACAAAGAAGCAAGCCACTGTGCGGAGGATCAAAATTAAGATGGCATGTCTCCATATTCAAACTTCGTAGATATTGTGCGACATTAGAGCACACTCAATATAATATCTTATGGTTCGTTGGTTGGATTTAACGTCGCACTACTTCTGCGCAATGGACGATTGGCGACGGTCTGGGACAAACCTTAATGATGGTACAGAGACATGCCATCACAATTTTGATCCTCCACGGAGGGGATGGCTTCCCTGCGTCGGTGACCCCAAGAGGTATAACTTTGATGGGAACATGGAGGACATTGAGGCCACGATAGAATTATGCGTGCACCAGTCGCTATTAGTGTACACGACGGTCTTTGGCCGTCTCGAATACACAGATTTTCTGAAATTTAGAAGTTTCTATTTAGAAAGTATGACGTCATGTTTTATGTTAGATCTAATATTTTCAATTATTTTATGTAATATTTCAATATTGCATATATTTAAAATAATGCAATCTTAATTTCAGATTTACATTTACATAACTCCAGATTGAATGCAATCTAGCGTATTTTAATATCTGAAGTTCTCGACATGTGACATTATAAATATTTTCAGACGATTTAAAAATTAATGAGAATTACAATATATGGTTATTGAATATTTGATTGAAATTAATACTGAAATAAATAAATCAAAATTAAACCAGTTAAATTTTTTTAGGTTGAGTATGTTTTAATGCGCACCGCAGCTACGCAACGGGCAGATGGTGATTGTCTGGGATATTTTCTTTAGATGGTCCGTAGACGAGCTATTAAAATTTTTATCCTTTTCGGAGAGAACTGTTTAAAATTGGAAAAACATGTGCCTAACTACTACTTTAAGGTTTCTTACACTTCTGGCAGTTTATTCCATATAAGTTTGCGAATATTAATATCAAACATTTTGTAAAAATATCATTAGAATTTTAATAGAGATTTTTAAAGAATTATTAACTGCGAAATCTTGCTTTTTTTTTTAATAATAATAATTATTATGCTGAATGCAGTCTCTCCGTAGCTGAATGAGTGCGTCACACTTGCTAATCACCTTCGAGTGTAGAGATAAAAAATTATACCTCTGGGGGTCACCGAAGCGGGAGAGCCATCCCTTCCGTGGAGGATCAAAATTGTGATGGCATGTCTCCGGACCACCTCTAGGGGTGTGTCCCAGACCGTCGCCAATTGCCCATCTGCGCAGCACTAGTGCGACGTTAAACCCAACCATCCATCCATCCATCCATCCTTCGAGTGTAGAAGAATAGGTTCGATATTCCCGCTGGCCCTGAGTTTTTTTTTTTTTTTTTTTTTTTTTTTGTATTGTAATCCTATTATGTCACATCTGTCTTTATCTCGGCAAAACTTACAGGAGGGATGTCGAGTCAAGCATACAAATCGGATGTATATATTATTAAAAACAAATAACATACGCTGACTGCAACCATTTATCACCTGCAGATTACTCACCTGCAGATATTTTTATTTAACAAAGCTGCATTAAGTGTAGTTTTTAGAGACAGGGATTATTACTAGTGCTCGGATACTTTTTGTGCCAACTGTAGCTCTAATGCGATATTGAATCCGCCCAACTCATTTTCTGTGGAGTTGTTTGTCGAAGGTTCGTCTTGCCCAATGTTTTACAAGAAAAATGTGTTCGGATTCGAAATGCTTTCATTTTCGTTATAAAGAGACAGCTTTGTATTTTAATATATGGTGTTTTATTTTATTTAAATCTATGTATTAATATGAAAACAGGAAATTTGTGGTAAACTTTTATTATATTAATCATGGGAGAAGAGGGTTCAAAATGGTATCATTTGAAAGATATGATTAGCAGATTTGCAAAATACTAAAATTATATTATTTACGATGTCAAGAAGGTATTTAAAAATACTTTTATTTTTTACTAACTGGCTTTGCCCACTTCGGTCGTCACTATATTTAAAGGAAAATATTTTCTATATAGCTTTATATAAATAAAACAAAATACTGAAATTGCTCAAATGTTCACTTCAGATCTCTGCTGCCTTTGGTATGTTTTTGATCATCCGTTGAAACTAGGGAGTCAGTCTGTATTAACTGCGACAATGGGCTTCAATTTAAGTTCTTATTATATAACACTTTTTAAATAGATAAAATCGAAAAAATTGAAATATCACTTTTATATTTTAATCCCAGTTACATTCCGTAATTATTCGGTAAATTTATTTTATTTTGTGATTTTCTATGTTTTCTATGTGTTGATCCTAATCAAATTACTTTTGTTCAACCTATTTCCTTTTTGGTTAGATCGCCGAAATGCTTGCTTTCACACGCCGTCGGTGCACAACAAAAGTGTGACGTTAAGCCCAACCAACGAACATTGTACGCCTGAGGTAGAGCAATAGAATTCGGAACAGGATGGGGAACGGCGCAATCTTGAGATTCTCAGAAATTCCACCAACGCCGGTGAAAGTAAAATTGCTCCGTTTTTAACGAGTTTTTGCAGAAAATGAATATAAGCGCTTTTTTAAGAATAAATAATGTAAATTAAAATTTAAATTCAACAAAGCATTTAAAGTATTAACTTTTTTACTTCCATTCCCTACTACTGTAGGCAATGGAAGTATTGTATTCGGTCTGAAAATTCAATATCGAGATTTCACCTGACTTGCACATTTTAAGATCCCCTGAGTCCAAAAACATAGTTTTGGGCAATTGGTCAGTGTGTGTACAGTCGGCTGCAAAATTATTCGATCACTAGCCAATAATTCCTATATTTAAAAAGTACACTTAAGACTGTTTTTCTAAGTAAATCCTTGTCGAATAATGTTCTTAGACTGATTAAAAACATGACTCGACAAGGATTTATTTAACAAAGCTGTATTAAGTGTACTTTTTTTTGACAAGGATTATTGCTAGTGCTCGAATAATTTTGCAGCCGACTGTATGTGTACAGTCGGTAACAAAAGTGTCCGAACACTAGCAAAAATTCCTATGTAAAAAAAGTACACTTCATACGGTTTTGTTAAATAAATACTTGTCGAATCCTGTTATTAGTGAGTCTAAGAACATGATTCAACAAGGATTTGTTTAACAGAACCGTATAAAGTGAACTTTTTTACAAAGGATTTTTTGCTAGTGTTCGGACACTTTTGTTACCGACTGTATGTGTGTGTTAATATTCTGGCTATTATATCTTGGAAACTTATAAAGATAGAACTACGGAACTTTAGAATTGTAACAGGTCTGGTGTACAGATAAATTTTCAAAATTTTGGTGACAATAGAAAAACCGGAAGTGTGACATCGGAAACCAGGAGTGGGACAATAACTCCGTATCTCAAAAATGGTTCTAAACATTTTCTTCAAATTGGCTATATAAACACTGTTAGATATGTAACCGTAACTGTATATATATATGTAAGATATGTAACCGTAACTGTATGAATAAGATGTAACCGCCACTGCGTGGCAACAGTCAGATTGACTGCAGCTGCTCTTTTCATGATGGACATTTCGGAATAGAAAAAAGTAAATCTAGAGCTAGAGTAATTTTTTATTGGCCTAATATGGGAAATGATATTGAAAATTTAATTTCTAAATGCTCTGTTTGTGAAAAGTACAGACCAAAAAATTGTAAAGAACCACTCATTTCACATGACATTTTGTCATTACCGTTTGAAAAAATAGGGTGTGACATTTGTGAATTTAGGAAAAATAATTACTTAGTCTTAATAGATTATTTAACTAAGTGGTTAGAAATTGTTCCCTTAAATAATAAACAAGCAGATGAAATAATTGAGAAATTAAAAGTGATATTTAGTTCGCATGGAATTCCTAAAATTCTAGTCGCAGATAACATGCCCTTTAATTCGTATCAATTTAGAAAGTTTTCATCAGAATGGGATTTTGAAATCGTAAATAGTAGTCCGAGATACGCGAAATCAAACGGTCAAGCCGAAAGCGGTGTAAAAATTGCTAAAAATATGTTTAAAAAATGTTATGAGTCTAATCAGGATATTAACAGTGCGCTCCTAGAATATAGAAATACGCCCATAAAAGGGTTAAATTTTTCTCCCGCTCAAGCCTTAATGAGTAGACGAACACGAACTAAATTACCAATAAATAGAGAATTATTAAAGCCAGAACTCCAAACGAACATCAGAAATAAAATTGTAAATAAACAAAACTTAAGTAAATTCTATTATGATAGAACGTCTAGACCCTTATCGGAAATTTCAAATAATCAAAATGTTTTGATTCGTTCTGGAAATCAGTGGGAAAGAGGCATAGTTATTAAAAGAGATAAAAACCCTAGAAGCTATTGGGTAAGAAATGAAAAAAATAACATTTTAAGAAGAAATAGAATTGATTTAAAACCTTCTTATAATGAGACAATTTTTGAACAGGATTTTGAAGTGACTGGTTCTACTTCTACTAACAAAGACTCTGTAAATATTAATTTGAATGGTAATGGTTCTAATAATGATAATTCAAAAAAGAAATCGGACTCTAAACAATACATTACCAAATATGGTCGTATAATTAAGCCCCCTAACCGGTACGGGGTAGTAAATAAGTAATTGTTTTTGTAACAAAGTAAGTGTTCTTGTGTGTTTGTTTGTTTATATTTGTATCTTCCTTTTTTTTAATTCATAGTGTAAATATCTTAATAACAATTTTTGTGTGTCATTCTTTGTAAAAGGGGAGATGTTAGATATGTAACCGTAACTGTATATATATATATGTAAGATATGTAACCGTAACTGTATGAATAAGATGTAACCGCCACTGCGTGGCAACAGTCAGATTGACTGCAGCTGCTCTTAAATAAAGAAGCAACAGATATAACAAACACTCTATGAGATGTCCTTTCGAGTCATTAAGTTGTAGTTGGTTAGTCCAAGAAAATTTATAAGCGTCGTACATAAACATTTCATTTTCTGGTCTCGTAAGCACGTTCCTTTAAAAACGGCTATACGGATATTTTTCAAACTCGCCATGTTAACTCACCTTTTAATATATTTTGCCTGTAATTGTTGTTTTACGGTCAATAATTGAGTTTTGGTAAAAGTTGGTATCTCAAAAACGGCTCTAACGATTTTCTTGAAAACTATTATAAAATCCATTCGTTTCTTATGTATCACATGGTTATTAGAGGAAAATGAATAGTCATTCTATTTAGGTAGGTCAGAAGTTTAGGTAGATCTCGGAAATTGGGGTTTCAAAGAACAACTCTACCATTCTACCATTTTTTTTTCTTATTTTTTACCTCGCTATGTGTAAGCTTCGTTTTATATGTCTTTACATGATCATAAAGTTTCTCTTACCGGAAAAATTTTAGGTTTATATTTTTTCGGGTCACTTTTATATAATCTTCTAATCACAATATCTAAAAAAAAAAAAAAAAAAAAAAAAATGCATATAATGCGTGTAATAGTAGGTAAAGGAATTCGTGTGGTTGTTTCACTCCAGATTTTTTTTTCCTTGTGCCTCTGTACTTTGTGCAAAACGTCGATGTATATATATATATACACGAATTTAATTTTTAAATATTAACGGAGTTCCTCGTTGTCCTAGATTTTAAAATTTACACGGAATTATACTTTCGTAGTCACTGAGGCATATCTTCCGTGGAGGATCAAGATTGTGATGGCATGTCTCCGAATCACCTCTGGGGTTAAGTCCGAGACCGTCTGCAATTGCCCATTGCACAGAACCAGAGCGACGTAAAGCCCAACCATCCAACCAACCAACTGGGCCACCTCTGGGGATGACTCCCAGTCAGTCGCCATTTGCCCCTTGTGCAGCCTTTAGTAAGTCCCAACAAACATATATTTAATTATTTTATGTGAAGTAATATATATATATATATATATATATAATTACTGTATAAATGAAATAAAGATATCTTATTTGAGAATGAATTATACATTTCAGCAAAAAACATAAAATATCTGAAGCGTTAATTTCATTTTATAGACAAAATTTATTTAGGTTTCCAATTTTCTATTAAAGATTTTTTTTTATTGTCTCCTGCCGATAATATCGCTTTAACACGTTCACGCCGGAGCGGGCCACCGGTGGTTCACAGCAAAATTATCCGAACACTAGCAATAATCCTTCTCCAAAAACAGTACACTTAATACTGCTTTGTTAAATAAATCCTTGTCGAATAATGATCTTAGTCAGTCTAAGAACATGATTCGACAAGGATTTATTGAACAAAACAGTTTTAAGTATAATTTTTGGATATCGGAATTATTGGCTAGTGCTCAGATACTTTTGAGAAGAATGCGCCAGCGTGAACGTGTAAGCTAAAGCGCACAATGAGACGCAGGCGTGTCGCGCAGGTCAGGTGACATTGCTCTGATAAAGATTGTGCGAAGTGGGTGACCGCGTTCTATTTCGTTGCGTTTCAGTTTTAATCTGCGTAAGTTGATTTGTAAGCTGTTTTTCTTCATTGTAAATTGAATTAGGTGAGTGAAGAAGTTTCAGGTTTGATTAATTTTTGTTCTCTCCAAAAAAATGTAAGCTTTAAAAATTTAGATTGTGTAGATTAAACTTCTCTTTTTTTTTTTTTTTTTTTTTTTTTTTTTTAACTTAATGCTTGTGGTTTTAAAAAATTCTTTTGAAATTCCCCTCATTAGGTTTTAAACGAACACAGATCTTTTCGCAATTTAATCAAATAGCTGTTATCTCCATCTTAGAACATAGTTAAGCAAATATCAGTTAACGTAACTCTTAATGAAAAAGTAGTTTAAAACAGATTTCTTAAAAATGTACACAAATTATTTGTACCTATTCGCTATTTAAAACCAAATATTTGAAAGTTACTTGATAATTGTCATGAAGTTAAGGAATTGAGAAAAACTTTCTTCTGTATTAAAGAGCAATTTGGTCACCTTTTTATTGAAAAAAGAAATATTTTTGTCAAAAGTAAATGTTCGATATTGTACGAGATACATAACAGCTTGTATTTAATATCCATAGTAAAATGTATCCAGATATCTTCGTCAGAATTTTAAGTAGATATGTGCTGCAAAAAATGACTCTTTATTCATATTTTCTAATATATAATGAATAAGAAATATTCTTAATGTTGCCTTTTTTACGTGCTCGGAATGGGAATAAAAATAAGCTTTCAGAAAAGTGGAAGCATTTGCCGGGGGGGACTTGTTTCTAGAGAATTTTCCGAAAAGCGATGTACACTATTTCTGAAACTAATGTGCCTTTCTTATTGAAATTTTGTAAACTACAAAATTGAACTGACTAATGCTGGAACGGAGGGTTAAGACAAAAGTTGTATTCAGATTATCAGACAGTTTTATTTAAAAAATTAAATTATAGGTATACTTTATCCGAAGTATAGACTTAAAGAAATATTTACAGTCAAAAAAAACTTTCGTTCAAGCCCCAGTCGACTCTTTTCTGAAGAACTGGACAGAATTTCATTAAGACCGGTTCATTAGTTTCTGAGAAATTCTGAAAAACAGGAACCCATTGACTGAATCCTCCAAACTTTTGAAGGAAAAATTCCTAAAATATATTTTTAAGGTTTCTTTATGTATTAAATTTCTTTTTTTTTTTTTTTTTTTTTTTTTTTCCCCAATGTCGAGGGCAGGAGAGAGTAAGTTCTCTTTAAGCCTTCGAAAGCCATGTAACCCATTCATAAATGCTAACTTTTCAATTTTTGTTACGAATCTTATCAGTATTTGGACACATTACGGTAAAGGTTAGTTAAAAATGAAAGGTCTTAAAGACTGTCGATAAGACATGTTCTATGTATAATGTGAACCATACATGAAACTTAATGCGAGAAAGAAACTGTGCATTTCATATTCATTTAAACTTTCATTTTTGTTAATCATCTGATGACAGAGTTTTGCGCATTACGGATGTAATATTAACATGAATTTATTTTTGACACTCATGCATGGAAGCTTCAGCGTAGATTTCATAAGTACTTCATTGCAAAAGAAATCATTCAATGTAATTTTTATATAGATATGCACTTTAGAGATTCATATAAAAGTTAAATAAAGTTAAAACAATAAGAAATTCCTTTATAGACATGTTTTAATCGCAGCCTTTTTTTCTTTGAATAGTTTAAAACTGTAAAATTTTGTATATTGCTTAGCCATATTTTTCTTCCGTTTTCTAATGGTTTATTTACTATAAGAAAATTTAAAGTTAAGTACCGGTTAATATGCTCTAAATTACCCAGATTTAAGCGATTGATTTGTGCAATGTCTGTTGAGTACACCCCTTTCTGCCCATCAGTCGTTAATATCGCAAATTTCTTGGCTAATTACATTTAACATGGGTAAAACAAAACTTTACTTCATTATATGACGTGTATAAAAATTCATTTATGGAATATCTATATGTTAAAAAAACAAAGCACCCTTTTATAATTTTTCTGGGATTTTAAGGCTAGAAAATTAATTTATTAAGGGGGAAGTTTATTGTAACCGTTAAACATCTTCGGAGGGGCTACAGAATCGGAAAATTTTTAAAACAATAACATTTTCGACAAAGAAAAAATTTTAGGGGAATTTGCACAGTAATTATGAATTGCTACAAAGCCCGAAATTTCAACTTAGATTACACTCGCTGAAAAAAAAAGTTACTCGCCATAAAAGATGATTAACTTTCTCTATTTTTTACGTATAAAATGACCAGAATTTTGCATTGGAAAAAGAGAAATTTCACATGTCCTTTATAAGAAAAAAAAAAAAATTCAATTTTGAAAAGTTTGGTCATTTAGAGGACACAAAGCTGAATGAAAATGAATATAAAAATAGATTCAAAAGCTACTTTACTCAAGTGGTGGAAATATTTTTATCTCAAATGATGAATTTGGATCAGTACACCTTAATTTAAATAAATAATATACGAATACGAGAGGGAAAAATCCGTAATTTTTATAGGTGTCACTGGACAATATAATTTTTTTTTAATCAATTTTTGCTATAGATAAACTTTTTTGTGTTACTTTTATGCAGTTACATAAAAAATGTTGATAGACCATATTTTTTTTTTTTTTTTTTAATTATTATTATTATTAAAATCATAATCATAAAAAATTAAAATAAAATAAAATTGGCAATTGAAAAAATAAAATTAATATTCGGTAGATGAAACTATTTGTTTTTACGAACAGTCATTCTTTATCAATATTTTATAAAAGTTCTCACAAGTATAACCTAAATTAATCTATCAGTAGTTAATAAGTTTATAAAGTAGGTATACAGGGTGGGCGGAAAGTAACTCCCTACTGGATTTTTTTTTTTTTCCTTAACGAATGTAGGTATGAAAACAATTTTTTATACACATTTAGTTTATTGTGTGGCATAATTACAAAAGTTACAATTCAATGTGTGCCCAGTGTTTTCTATACACTGTCTTAAACGAACAGGTACGTTTGCTACGGCCTTCCGCAAGAACTCATCAGGAACATCATTTATGGAATCACGGATTTTGTTCTCAAGGACACCAAGAGTTTGAGGTTTGCTGAGGTTTGCCCACCCCTTTAAAAAGTAATCGCATGTGGTGAAGTCTTGACTACGTGCAGGCCATTCTGTGGAGCCTCGGCGGCTTATCCAGCGTCCAGTGAATCACTCATCAAGCCACTGCTATATATTAGACATATGAATAAAGGAAAAAATATCACAAATAATGCACTACAGTCTACAAAACAAGGTAACTTTCACTGTAATCTGCATATAACATCTATAGCTATCCCAAATTCTAAACAGGGAGTTACTTTCTGCCCACCCTGTATAAAGGGGATTTTTTTCACATGTCTACATTTTGTTCATTGAAGAAAACAGTCGCTTTGTGGGAGTCTTTTTGCCAGGAGAATATAAAATAAATTCAACTAACTTTTGCTTTTTTTTGCGAGGTGGGGGTAGTGTTATCATTAAGGCCAATTATCCATGGGGTTTAAGAGGTCCTAGCCCATATTCACGCTAGTTTCTGAGAAAACCGCGGAAAACTCCTAACTGCTAAGCCAACGAGCGCGACCTGGTATCGAACTTAGGGCCTCACGTAGACTAGCCTCGAGGATAGAACCTCTCGGTCACTGATGGGCCTATTTTTATAAGGAATATTATTCATGCAAAAGTGAGATCACACTTCAACCCACAGCGTATCGATCAGAGCACCACCTTCTTAATGATTTCGTGACAAGTTCAATAGTTATTCCGTGTTCTGGATCAAAGGGAAAACTTTTTTTTTTTTTTTTTTTTTTTTTTGTGATTCGAAGAATCTGAATAGATATAAACCATAATATGCTTTGGCAAATTTATTGGATGTTTTTTTTTTTTTTTTTTTTTTTGCTAACCTAACGCAGAAAAAGTTAGTGTTCTCCGTTCCATACAGCCGACATCCGATTGAGCTTCCCAGTTTTGCAAAATTTTTTAGATTAAGGACTAAATGCTTTTAATTTGAAAAAAGGACAGACAATGAAAAACATTTAAAAAAAGACTTTTTAGTATGTAATGTTTTTTCTTTCAAGAGAGAAGAGCGCTGAAAAAGTAAACTGTCCTCTTACCTAAGATTAGCATGATTTTACATTTTTAAATCAATATTTTGTTTTTTTTTTTGGTAGCATCGTATACTGTAAGAATTCTATTTACATTTAGAAAAAAATTTTACTCGCCACAGTAAAATTTTCACTCGCCAGTGGCGAGCTGGCGAGTGGGAATTTCGCGACCTCGTATTACATATATTTTTTAAATCTCTTATGTTTTTTGTATTTTTTGTTTTTAGGTGTTGATTCTTTTTCATTCTTCAAATCAAATTCATGGTAATAAAATTATCAAACGGGGGAAAAATTGATTGAGGGTTGTGACTGGGGAAATTGGGTGTCGCATTGGGATTAAGGTCATTTTTACATAATCAGAAAGAGTGGTGTCAGAACTCGGATTTTTTATTTATTTATTTATTTATTTATTTATTTTTTGCAGAGCAGTGTAATTGTCATGAAGTTAAGAAATTGAGAAATTTGCTTCTATATTTAAGAAAGCGATCCGATTGTCCTCACTCCCCCCCCCCCCCCCCTAGTTTTTTTTTTCTCTGTAAATATTTTTGTCAAATATAAATGTTCGATACTATTGTACAAGATACATAACAGCTTGCATTTAATATTTATAATAAAATGTATTCTGTTATCTTCGTTAAAAGGTTTAAGGAAATATGTGCTTCAAAAACTGCAAAAAAAGGATTTGTCATTCATTTTTTCTAATATAATGAATAAGAAATACTCCAAATGTTTCTTTTTCACATGCTCAAAATTTAAGAGAAAATATTTCGTAGAACTTTCAGAAAACTGGAAAAATTTGCCGTTGGGCCTCATTTTAAGAGAATTTCCAGAAAAGCCATGTACACGATTTCCCAAACTAATGTGCCTTTCTTATTGAAATTTTGTAAACTACAAAATTGGATTTATTATTGCTCGAAAGAAGGGTTAAGAAAAAAGTTATTTAGATTATTGGACAGTTTTATGGAAAAATTATAGGTATACTTCACACAATTTTTCAAGTCTATACTTGGGATAATCTTTATATATATATATATATTAGTCTATTCTTTTCTGAAGGATTTCAATGAGACACATTCATTTGTTTCTAAAAAATTCCACCGCTTTTCGGAATTTCTCCGGAAACAAGAACCTACCGACAGAATCCTCCAATCTTTCGAAGGAAAATTTCATTTTGCCGAAGGTTGTGGTTTTTGGAGATCCTTCAGAAAAGAGGTGGACAAGATTTCTCAAAATTTACCGCAATCTTATTGGAATTTCGTGTAGTTTAAAATGTATTGACTTGTGCTCGAATGAATGATTAAGAAAAAATAGTTTTGATCTTTTTGGCGGTTTTGAAGCTACAATAAAATGTTTGGCAGGTAATCTAAGTATAGCCTTGTAAAATTATTTCTAATCCATAAGAAAAATCCTTCGTTTAAGCACTAGACAATTCTTTTTTGAAGAAGTGATCAAAATTTCAATAAGATAGGTTCCTTTGTTTCTGAGGAACTGTCCACGGTTATACGAAAGATTTTCTGAATTCAGTACTCACCGGCTATATATTAAAATTTTTACTGAAAATTCTATGCAATATATTTTAAATGTTGGTCATTTATATTTAGAAAATTTAGAAAACATTTATTTCAAAATCGAAAGAAAATATACTCTTTTCTAAGCCTTCGAATTGCGTCTAACGGCTTCATATATGCTGCTGTTAAATTCGTTAAGAAATTTAAGTTTTTAAATTTCAGTAAAAGTACAATCTAGTCGTCTTTAAAAATTGATGCATTATCATCGTAGAACTATATTTCATTTAATAGTTTAATGCTAGTTTAAATATAAGTCCTTTTTTTTTTGGGGGGGGGGGGAAGGCAACTGATTTTTTGCGGACTCGCATAGTGAGTGGAAATTTATAAAGAGAAACAAATGCTTATTTTTACACGCGATCTTTCTACATATATATGGTACGGAAAATGATTTTCAGTAAAATAATCAAAAACCTGTTACGTATTTAAAAGCTTATTCCGTAAAATAAATGTTCTTTATATGCTATTCTGGTATTTCACTCAAGAAGTACTTATTTTAATTATAAGAAGGATCTTTTAAATTAGTGAGGGAAGTTAAACATTTTAAATAGTTATATATTGGATTATTATATATATATTTAATATAACTATCCTAAATTAAAACCTAAATAAGTTTGACTGAATTTTTGTTTTAATCAATTATATCTGTTCCATAGCTGAAATTTAAATCAATTTTCAGAGTAATAATTGGTAACTGGCTTTAAGTGTTAATTTTATAGAAATATTTTCACTTATTTGATTTTTTTTTTCTTTTTTAATAAATTAAATTTTCAATTTCTTTTTTAAAGAAATATTAAATTAATTTACACATATATTAGTTTTATATTTGCAGGCCTAGTACATCTCGCTTGTCACTATTTTTAATTGAATTCTCAAAATTCCATACCATTATCATAAAAATATCAAATTCTTATATTTCAGTTCTTCATTATCACTTCGGACTAGAACACAGAATGTTATTTTTTGTTTCTACTTCGATAGTTACTATCGGCAATTCTGAACACACAATAAACGCTTGAAGATACTGTGAAACTCTGTTAACATTTCTCCATCAGAAGGATAGTGGAAATCTCAATCCCTTTTATTTTCTTTTTTATCTTTAGCATTTACATTTTTTGAAAGCTTAGAGTTTCTCGGAATACTATTGCCCTAACCAACCCTTTCTGTAGAAGGCTACAGACAGGTGGTGTTGCTCCAGCATGCACATGAAGCGGCATTTTGTTTAATAACTGTCCTCCACTTTTTCTCTGTCAACAAAAGTGCAACATCTTCTTTTGGGAGGTTTTAATTTAATTTATTATTTAAATTTATTTATTTATTTATTTATTTTTTCCTTTTTCATTATTTGATGGATGTTTCTTAGAATGTTTGTTAGGAAAATATCTGAAAAAATATTTTGTAGTCAGAACAGCATTTTTACTTTAATTCGTAGTTTGAAAATTTTAATCGGATTTTGAAAATTTTCAATTGAATTAATCGATCAGATTAACTCGATTAAAAAAATTGATCGGGACTAAGCATTGATCAATTAAACGAATCGATTAATCGACACAGCCCTATTTTTATGATTCTTGAGCGCATACCTCGGAATACCTTCCAACATTTTATTCAGTTGCTGTGAGCGGTATGATAGCTATGGTCTAATATCAGAGTAGTTTTTCTTTATAATCCTTGTATATAGTCTTAAATTTCAAATACTTCCTTACCCAAATATTGCGAGTAAAGAGATATAATAAGAAACGTAAAATATATTCTTTTATTCTACATATTTTCTAATTGCTTTCAGGAGGCGATGGTGCTGAGGAGGATGAAGGGCTTGTCCTTGTTGTGTGGGGGTAAATACACCAGCCGGACCGAAATTGGTAAGTAACTCTCTATACATGCATGCATGCATACATACATATACACACACACTGCTCAGCATGACAATTGTCCCCACACCATTTTAGCAAATTCTTATGTAAAATGACCCCCTGAATCCAAATATGACGTCTATTTTGCCGTATCATCCCCGATTTTTTTCGGGACGGATCCCTATTTTTATCACTTTTCGATAATTTTAAGGCTATAAATTTAATTTTTGGAGGAGGAAAGGATTATTTTAACTGTTAAATTTCTTCTGAGGGGCTACAGAATTGGAAAATTCTAAAACATCAACATTTGCGGCAAGGAAGAAATATAGGAAGGAGAATTTGCCACTTAAATTATGTATTACATTTCTTTATATATATATATATATATATATATATATATATATATATTTGTTTTTATGTGTTAAATTAATTCTTTTTCATTATCCAAATTAAATCCATGACTTTAAAATTACCAAACGCTGATAAAAATTGGGGGAAGGTGCAGTGTTTCGAGAAAACAGTGGGTGACTGGGCAAAATGGTAGTCATATTCGAATTCAGGAGGCATAAGAATCAGCAAAAAAATGTATCAGAAGTCGATTTTCTTTCTTTTTTTTAAGCGCAGTACATATATATGTGTGTGTGTAACGGTACCTTTAATACTGTCAGACTCATTAAATCACAGAAAAGTGTAATGGGATCACTGTGAAACTCCCTTAAATCATACACCACTTACTATAATAGTGTCGTAAGATGAAGAATGGATTCACAGGGACAAACAATTCGGCTATATATACTCCCGATTAATGCAAGTGTTCATAAGCCTACAAAGAGCATTCTACTACCTGCACCAATAAAGTAATGTATCAATATTTGAAACTTGAATATCAAGGGGGGGGGGGGTGTTATTAGAAATGTTAATGCGAAAACTTGAAACAAAATTTAATGATTTTCAGCTATGTTTTTCTTTACTCTAGTTTAGCTCGAATGTCAAGGACGTTTTGTTGTATTAGGTAAATATTATTCTTACAGTCAAATGATTAAGCACAGTTTTTAGCTAATAGTAAATTTTAATAGGAAAAATCACTTTGATTTTTTTCTACTGGTGTGTTTTGTTTGAGAAAAAATTCTGAAATAGAAGATATAGTATACTAAGGGAAGCGATCTTAATATATATATATATTCTAAATTAACTTAAAAGTGATATTTCAATAGAATATGTTATTCAAAACAGCACTTTATGTTGAGAAATTAAAGGAGTTGGTCATTTTATCATTTTATTTTTTTTATACATCTCATTCAAATGGTAATATTAATGCACAGCTTTTTGACCTGCTCTAATCAAAACTATCTGTTTCGTGAAGACTGCTGCCTTTCTGTTTAAAAGTAATTTATTAACCCTTGAAACTTTATAGCCTCTAAACAGCTTCTACCTACCTGGATTAGGGCAAGTTTAACGTCTTTGATACCGTCCAAAGTGGCAAATAACAAATGATATCCTAATGGCGACCGCATACTCTACGAGATAGCGGATTGTCACTGTGTGGAGGACCTTCCTTCAGGCATATATTTGCAAGCTTGTATTTTGAGATAGGACTTCCTGAATTGAATTCAGTTATTTTTGGACACGATTCTCGACCGACACACTCGCAAATCCAAAAACGCATGGTAATTTTGAACCAAATACAGTTACTTGAGAAAAGGAAAATAAATATTTTGGCAAAATTGAATAACCAAAGAAATATTCAGCAACTGCGACTGAGAGAGAAGAAAAAAAAATAGTTATATGCATACCTTAATTTGTAAACTAAATTAGGCGTACAATTTTTTTAATAAAATCGCACAATCAACTGTGGAAGAAAATCATATTTATTGAAATTTTATTTTTCCGACTGAGTGAAAATAATGCCTGGACCGGGGCTCGAACCCCAGATCTTTGACTTACAAGGTCAAGGCTCTACTCTTTCTGCTTAAATGTTTGAGTGAATAATGCTGACCGGGATGTCGGCCTCGATAGCTCAATTGGTAGAGCTTTGACCTTGTAAGTCAAAGATCCGGGGTTAGAGTCCCGGTCCAGGCATTATTTTCACTCAGTCGGAAAAATAAAATTTCAATAAGTAAAAATTAGGCGTGGTAAGGAATTAAAAATCAAGTCATAAACATGTTATGCACAAAAGTCACCAAAACGAGGATCTAGCTCGGTAGGTGTGAGGCATATATGAGGTCTTATGCTAGTAGTGGTGGACAGGAAAAGATAATGCATGCGGAAAAGGCTGCTGAAGGCAGTTGAGACCATAACCTCAGTTTGCGTTAAATACGTTTCTTTTTGCGTGTACTCGGCACTCTTTGGCTCAAATGTTGCTTTAAATTTTGAGGTTCTTTACCCAGAATAATAAAGGCAGAAACCTAAACCGATATTTTGAACAAATTCAATGACTATTTCAAAAAATTATATTTTTTGATATTTTATATTGATATATAATATAGAAATATAAATGCATTTAATTATTTATTGAAGAGCGATGATGATTAAACACGCTAATAAATAATAAATGAAGTTTTCATTATAGCCTCTTCGTTTTTATTAATTTAAATTTGATTTTGTTCTAAAATTGTGTTATTTACATCAAAAATGCTCAATAAATGTTATATTTAGGAAATTCAATTTTTTATCGTTGTATTAATGTCATGAGATTTAATTTCCAATATTGTTTTATTAAAGATTCCTTTTTTATTTATCAAATTTAACATATATCATATAATTTTTGTAAATATTAAAACATTAATACTGTATCTGTTTTAATTTTATTACAAATACCTTTTACAGCATTGTTCAAACTTAAATGTTACTCTATTATTTATGCCCGTTGTTTTTCATAGGCAGATTTTCGATAATTCAAAATACAGTTTTTACGCAAAATAAAGATTTATTTATGAATAAATAATCCTTTAAACAATTACGAGAATTATCTATGTACGTCATGATTTTTCTAAACAACATTTAAGGACAAATAAACCATCTATATATTAATTTGAAACATGTTATTGGCTGTCTCCACTATACTGACAGAACTACTTGGTGTAAAAATTTGATTGAGGTGTCTAAAAAAAGGTCTTGGTCTGTAGATGTGCTATGAAAAGAGAAATAAAAAAAAGTCGAACGTTTCCCCCCCCCGGGGGAGGAAACGGGTTAAAGACACGTTTACGAGATTCACTAAACTCCAAATTACTTCACGGTGAAGAAATTGTACACATGGGGACCAGAGTCGAATACTAAAAAATTACTTTCTGCGAATTTGGAATTTTCGATTTTAAAGGGTGAAAAAAGGGAGAAAGTAGATTTGGAAGGGGGGTGGGAGGG
Organism: Salticus scenicus; assembly: GCA_963930645.1. NCBI lineage: Eukaryota > Metazoa > Arthropoda > Arachnida > Araneae > Salticidae > Salticus > Salticus scenicus. The sequence goes on along the minus strand of OZ005652.1, from coordinate 363,669,872 downwards.
GGAAATTAGTTTGAGAGGGGAAATCCGTTCTAGACCCACACATGTAGCACCTCATTTTAAAGGTCTTGAAGTTCATGTCCATTGGGGATGTTCGTATACAATATAGTGCGACCCCTGGTGGTGAAAAATGGAACTAGGTGATTTTGTAGTAGACCCTGTCATGTTATATCTTATTTTAAGTCTTTGTATTTCCTGACCGTTGGTGATGTTCGTACAGAACACACTGTGCCCCCTGGCGGGAGAAAGTTCAACTAAAGGATTTTGCAGTTGACACCACCATGTGACATCTTATTTGAAAGGTTTTGGAAATTGAAGGTGATTGGGGATGTTCGTATGCAACATACTGCGCCCCCTGGTGAAGGAAAGTGAATTTTGCAGCGCGTGTGTAACATGGTTGCTATACGGTGCCGCAGCCACATGCGGCGGAAACACCATTCAGAGCTTCGTTCGGTTTAAGATTAATTTTTAAGAATTTTTTCATGGTATTGGCGACCCGCATATACGCTGCCACAGGCATCGGGGTCACAAGCCCGAGTTTCGTTCGGTTTGAGATAATTTGTTTGTTACATATGATTATTTGTTTTGCGATGCTTTCATTTAAAAATAGAAATCCAAACATAATCGAGTTAAAGATATAAAATCATACAAATTTAAAGTTCATTTAAGGTTATTATCATGGGCCCGGGCAACGCCGGTCGGGTTCGTTTGGTTCCAGATTAATTTGGGGGAATTCTTTTATGTTTTTAGCGACCGGCTTATGAGCTACCGCAGGCACCTGGGTCACAAGGCAGAGTTTCGTTCGGTTCTAGGTAATTTTTTTGTATCTGATTATTTTTTTCGCGATGCTTTTATTTGAAAATAGAAATTCAAACAAAATAGTTTAGGATTTTAAATCATACAAATTTAAAGTTCATTTAAGGTTATTATCATAGGCCCGGAAAACGCCGGGCGTTTCAGCTAACATGTAGTCATAGAATTAAACGAAATAGAAAATAAAAGATAGCAACTCTTTATTTCGAGTCAGTCTGACGTCACCATTGACAGTACTTTGTAGAAAGTGGTGTCGTATATAGTATTTCTATTTGTAAGCATTTTTCCGAATTTCTTTTTTTAAGTGAAATGTCGTAATTTATATTAGATGTTGTTTTAACTTGAAATACATTTAAATAATGATGTGGCGATTTTTGAAACACTACGGTCAATAAAGTGATCGTCGAAGTCGACGGGTTTCAGCTAGTAAATACTTTATTTGGAACAGTTATAACTACTATTTCTTCACCGGTATATAGTTTCGTTATACGATTATTTTTTTTTTTTTTTTTTTTTGTTTGGAAAGTGCAGTTGGGGTACTTTCGAGCCATCTAATAATTTTCGGAGTCATTTTTAAAATAAATCTTGTATTTTTTATATTTCAGTCAAAAAATAAAAAGAGCAGATTATTTTTTAAAGTTGCGAAACTTTTATCGCAAACTGCAAGAGTTAAAATATATTATAAAATTGTTTTCATTAAAGCGAGAACTGTCTTTTGTATTTGTTTTATTCAATATTTGAGTATTTTACTATCAAATATCTTTACTGTATAAAAAATAACTTGTTCATTAGTACCCATACAACACAAAATGCAAAAAGCTTACAATCGTTCAAAAAAGTAATACGTTTTAGTATGATTTCTGATACCTTTTTGAAACATTCGCCCTTTTTGATTTTCTATCTGTTAAGTGATTGTAACGTTTCTGTTACGTATGTGATTTTTTGTTACGATCGCGGACATTTCTACGTTTTGAAACTAATCGGAAAGCAATCCGAACGTTTTTAAACGTTTCAGAAATGTTCATAATGTTTCAATGTTATATGATTGTTACGTTTCTGGAACATTTTGTGCTGTTAGGGTAGTGTATAACACATTGGATGTACATTCTTCTTCATATTAGGATATCCTCCTCCATTCAAATCCATTTGTTTAAAAAAAAAACAGTAATAAAAATGTTTTAATGCTATGTAATTAATAATAAATAAAAATAAATTTTGGCAATAATTTAAGCTATTTTGACTTTTCCTTCTGAATTTACAATAATTTTCTTTTTTACATAGATATGTATTTATATATACATAAATAATTATATATATATATTTTACTAGCAGGCTTTGCCCACTTCGCTGGTCATTATATTGAAATGAATCCCCAAAACAGCATATCATTAATAATAATAAAATATCTTAAAAAAAAAAATCATTGAAATCCGTCAAAATCTAATTTTAAGTTGCCCAATGCCTTCAGCAGTCCCTTACCTGCTTTTTACTCCCCCCCTCCCTCGCGGTTACAGTTGAAAATTTTACAAAATCTCATCAAAGTGCATATTTCGCACACTTAATTAACACCCACACGCCAAAATTCGCCAATCTTGGGTAATTTGGACGGATTTAAGCTTCAAAATGTGGTTTTTGCCCCGCCCGCCCCAAGAGGAAGGGGGGGGGGAGTAAATTTCCAAAATTACTTTATATTGCATGTTGCATACACATACCTAACCGACACATCAAAAAATTGAGATCATGAAATTATTTAAAGCTGAGCTATGCTTTAAAACTTTTTTTTTTTTTTAATCTCTCCCCCCGTTCTTAAAGGAGGGAATTTCGCAAAATCTCTTCATACTATGAGTTAGATACATATAATCGTCCCTTACATAAAAAATGTCCAACCTCAGATAATTTAGTGCAGCGTTACGCACGAATACATGTTTTTGCCCCCCATTCTCCAAAGGGCGGTAGGGTGGAATTTCATAAAATCCCTTTGTAGTGTGTGTTCAGTTCGATTTCCTCGTGTGTTGAGTTCCCTTCTTCCAAAACCTTTTCCCTTCCCTCCCCCTCTTAAAAATCCAAAATTCCAAAATCGCAGAAAATATTTTTTTTTTGTACTCAAGTCTGGTCTTTCCATCTGCAATTTCTTCACCGTTAAGTAATTTGGAGCCGAGTTAAGCCTTCTTCCCCCCAAGGGGGACAGGGGGGGGTATTTTGCAAAATTTCGTCTTAGTTGGGGGGGTCAGGCTCCGAAAACCAACCTGGTCACTAAAATTTGTGACCCTCTTTCCCACAGAATCGTCATGGCAGTCTTGAGTCAGTGAATCATTGAGTTTACTCTTTTATATGTACAGATTTGTTTATATATTTTATGGGCTACTTGGCTTAACACTTTGGCTTAAAAAACTAAAATTATTTTAAAGTTTTTTTTATAGAAGAAATATTTATATTATATAGAAGATTAATTAAAAATTTAAATTTTTTCCGGTATAAATAGTAGCCTATGTCTTATTCCAGACTATTATCTATCTCTGTACAAAATTTCATCCAGATCCGTTTAGCCGTTGTGGCGTGATTGAGTAACAAACATCCATCCAAACTTTCGCATTTATAATATTAGTATAGATTAGTTATCATGTGCATGCGTTAGATTGAGTTATTTCGCTGTCAAATTGACAAAATTTTAATTTTAAATTTCAAAACTCTGTCGTTCTTGGCGCTTATTGTATTTGGTGATCAAAAACGTAATACGAAAATATGCATGCCAGTTGTATATTTTCGTAATATGCATTGTACGAAATATTGTTTCATATTATTCATTACTCTCTTAATATAAGTTGTTAAAAAAAACCATGATTTTTGAAAGGAATTTAATTATGTTCGCCAAATAATTTGTCGATATATATATATATATTTTTTTTTTTCTGCTAAGGATGACCGATATTAAATCCGCTGCAACATATTAGTATCTTATCAGATACTTTATTTAGCTATTTGAAAACAAATTTGACTTCAAATTATGATAGAATATTTATAATTTTCCTTTTAATTAGTATATTAGTTGCATATTTATTGTGTAAATATCATCTTTTGAAATGAAATGTTTGTGTTGTCAATCGAATATGGAAATTTTCCATTTTTTTCCCAGCGTTTTGAAATTAAAAATTCAAATTTTGTCAATTTTACAACAAAAATAACTTAATCTAACGCATGGACATGATAATTAATACATACCTATACCTAAATATGAGGATTAAAATCGGGAAATAATTTTCCTCGCATTTTAATAATTTTTTACAAAAAATTCAATGGACGTTTAACATAGGAAATATTTTTCTTTCATCCACGAACGGCCAGTGACGTCATCACTTCGCTTGCGTATTAGCACTTTATCAATGTGTAAAAGAAATTTTTAATTAAAAATGACGTCAATTTTTGTGAGAGGCATAATTTTTTTTTTATAATTTTTTATCGTTCACGTTTAGATAAATGTATTTATTTTCCTGTTGAAAAAAATAAATTCTTTTTTTTTTTTTTTTCAACAATTAAATTATGGATAAATTTAAATGGCTAATTTTTTGCTATTATTAGGTTACAAAATTGCTATTTTATGCATAAAAATCGCAAAAACAAATTTTTTTTCGGAATAAAAGGTACCTAACTTTTCAAGTTAGGGTATAAGCTATCTCCATAACAAATTTTATCGAAATCCATCGAGCAGTTTTAGCGTGAAACTGACTCAAATAAACGGACATTCACATTTATAATAATATATATGATTTATTTAATCGTATATTGATTTTTAGATAATTCTGATTTTACAAAATCCAACGTACACAAGTCAATCACTTTTAATTCCTGTCTTTTTGAGTAAATTTCTAATTTTTTATTCGACAATGTAAGTTTTGGGATTGCGTTTCAAAATCCAGTGGCAGTAATTGAAAATGCGTAGTTTTTTTCCCCTTAAATGTGAAAATTCGTTATTTAAAATCTAATACTTCCTATTTTATAATCCTCTCTTCAATTGAGTTTTCCTCAAGTTTAGTACATCTGCATACATATTTTTCATACTGTAATGCTTGGCTCCCGAAGTTCTTGCCACAGCGACATTTAGAATGTGATAAACCAATCCTCCCCTAAACCGTCGCTTTCCTCGGTAGCTCGTATATCCGCTGCTTTTCAACCATTAAAACAATTCACGTAATATTTTACCTGCATAATGTAATCGGATACTCATGACGAGGGCGATATGAATAAAGCAGATAATGTTCAATTTACTTTTCTTCCTTATTATTATAGTCTCGGTATTATCTCTAGTAAATGGTGATGATGATGCATCGATTTAAAACTTTGAAACATTTATGTCACCTAAAATACTGCGCTTTTGCACAAAATTAAAATTCATATTTTAGAAGAAAAATCATGTTTCCACAGAAACCTTTTATGACTTCAGAAACTATCGTTAACTGGCTTAAATGACCTATAGCATGGTCTTTCTTCTCTTGCAGTTAAAACAAAATACATAATGGAATTCTGACACTCACTGAAAAATTTATAATTTCAAACTCTGACTTTATATCTAGTAATGAATGAATATTAAGTATCTCTATAAAATTTAAATAACACATGAATTACAACTAATTTTATGGCTAATTGGCATATTGTAAATTTCTCAGTAATTTTAAATTCCTGACAGTTTTTATGCTAGAGCATTTTCCATGAGAATATATGCAGGTCGGCATATTTAAGTGCTTAAATAATTCTAATTAATAGATATTACCTGAAGGAATTTGAAATAAGACTGCAGCAATTTTCATTAAATGTTTTAGATTTTCTTGACACTACCAAATTAAATTAAGACGTTTAGATTAATATCATGTTAAATATCATTTCACTAAATTGTTAACGTATGTATGATAAATATTTGCTTTACATTTTACATGCGAATAAAATTCTAAATACGATGATATGTAAGTATATTACTTAGAAAATATTCTTTTTAAATATTTTATTCATTATTACTTATATTTTATAGGCGTCCAACGTCATTTTTTTTACCCCTGCGCAATACGGGCAGATTTCTTTTCAACTGGAACATATGGAGACTGGTCAGCGGTCCGAGCTAGTGCACGAGTTCAACAACGGCGTCTATAAAGTTCATTACACTTTATCCGCCGTTGGGTGATACTACGTGCACGTTAGGTCGCACAATCAAACAGTGCACTCTTTTGTGATCACTGGGCATGGTAAGCCATAAATAATTATTCAAAATTAAAAAAATTCTGAAAATAATATTTACTGTATTTTATATATATTTAAGATTTGCACGAGTTTTAAACAAATAAAACTTTTGATTAATAAATAATTAACATTTAAATAGAATAAATACATACAACAATTATAACTAAATATTTAACACTTTCTTCCACGATATTACAGATATTCATACTATGAAATAGTATCTTGTAATATTTTTGCGTTTGAATACAAATAATTGGCAAAAACCGATGTTTCAAAATGTAAGATAAATATAAATATTTCCGAAGAAAATGTTTAAATTTTTATCTATTACCGATCATTCAACTCATTTAGTTTTTAGACAGTGAGCTTTCAAAATTCTAGAGCATTCACCACAATGCGTTCCCCCTTCCCACACCCAATAAATCTTTTGTCTTTAAAAATAGTCATTGTGGAACATTCTTAAACTTATATACGTTAAATTAGTTAGGTTTTATACGTTAGATTATTTATGGTAACTTGTAAAACAAAATATAAAAAATCTGACATAAATGCTTGTGTTATAAGCAGTTTCTCTACATAAATATCTGCAAAACTAACTCTAGTAACATGCTTTTAAAAATTTTCACAAATGAATATATATAATAAAAATGCTTGTTACGAACTTGTCATTAGATTTCAAGAATTAAACGCATGATACACTTTTTTCTTAATTAGTCACTTCTAGGATCTAAACTGCAGCATGGTGGATAACATACGAATATGAATGTTTTGCAGCAACTCTTCTATTTTCCGTTAAAACTGAAATCTTGATTATCTAATCGTATTGCTATTCATCTGATGTAACAATTTGGTATTTATAAGTAAAATGGCTGAAATCGGACACGGTTATGAAATCCTTAAAGTGTAATGAAACGTCTCGTATTAGATATAGTTAGGATAAAAAAATTAATTATGAAACAATTTTCGTTAAAATCCTCTTATAATTTAAAATTCTCTTTTATCAACAAAAAATTACCACATGTTGAATTTTTATCTTCCTGTAAGATTCTGGGATTAAGTCCTAAAAAATAAGCATGTAGGTTAAGAATATTTTCATTTGAACGTGGTAATTTTTTGTTCTCTCTAAACATCTCTAGTAAATGGTGATGATGATGCATCGATTTAAAACTTTGAAACATTTACATCACCTAAAATACTGCGCTTTTGCACAAAATTAAAATTCATATTTTAGAAGAAAAATCATGTTTCCACAGAAACCTTTTATGACTTCAGAAACTATCGTTAACTGGCTTAAATGACCTATAGCATGCTTTTTCTTCTCTTGCAGTTAAAACAAAATACATAATGGAATTCCGACACTCGCTGAAAAATTTATAATTTCAAATTGTGACTTTATATCTAGTCATGAATGAATATTAAGTATCTCTATAAAATTTAAATAACACATGAATTACGTCTTTATTAATTTATATTTTCAATAACAATATAACTAATTTCTATTGCTGATTGACATATTGTGAATTTCTCAGTAATTTTAATTTCCTGACAGTTTTTATGCTAGAGCATTTTCCATGAAAATGTATGCTAGTCGGCATATTTGAGTGCTTAAATAATTTTAATTAATACATCTTAGCTGAAGGAATTTGAAATAGGACTGCAGCAATTTTCATTAAATGTTATAAATTTTCTTGACACTACCAAATTAAATTAAGACGTTTAATTTAATATAGTGTTAAATATCATTTCACTAAATTGTTAACGTATGTATGATAAATATTTGTTTTACACTTTACATGCAAAGAAAATTCTAAATACCATGATATGCAAGTATATTATTCAGCAAATATTCATTTAAATATTTTATTCATTATTTTTTGTATTTTATAGGCGTCCAACGTCATTTTTTCACCAGTGCAGACTGGTCGGCGGTACGAGCTAGTGCACGAGGTCAACAACGGCGTGTATAAAGTTCATTACACTTTATCCGCCGTTGGATTATACCACGTGCATTTTAGGTCGTGCAATCGATCAGTACATTCACTCGTCATCTCTGGGCATGGTAAGCCATAAATATTTATTCAAACTTAAAAAAATTCTGAAAATAATATTTACTGTATTTTATATATATTAAAGGTTTACACGAGTTGTAAACAAATAAAACTTTTGATTAGTAAATAATTAACATTTTAAATAGAATACATACATATAAAAACAATTATAAATAAATAGTTAACACTATTTCTTCCACGATATTACAGATATTCATATCGATGAAATAATATCTTGTGATACTTTTGCGTTTGAATGCAAATAATTTTCAAAAACCGATGTTTCAAAATGTGTGATAAATATAGATATTCCGGACGAAAATGTTTAAATTTCTTTCTATTGCCGATCGTTCAACTAATTTCGTTTTTAGATAGTGAGCTTTCAAAATTCTAGAGAATTCACCACAATGCGTTCCCCCTCCCCACCCCCAATAAATCTTTTGTCTTAAAAATAGTCATTGTGGAACATTCTTAAACTTATATACGTTAAATTAGTAAAGTTTTATATGTTAGATTATTTATGGTAACTTGTAAAACAAAATATAAAAAATCTGACATAAAGGCTTGTATTATAAGCAGTGTTTCTACATAAATATCTGCAAAACTAACTCTAGTAACATGCTTTTAAAAAATTTCGCAAATGAATACATAAAAATAAAATACTTTTTGCGAACTTGTCATTTGATTTCAAGAATTAAACGCATGATTGACACTTTTTTCTGAATTAGTCACTTCTAGGATCTAAACTGCAGCATGGTGGTAAACATGCGAATATGAATGTTTTGCAGCAACTCTTCTATTTTCCGTTAAAACTGAAATCTTGATTATCTAATCGTATTGCTATTCATCTGATGTAACAATTTGGTATTTGTAAGTAAAATGGCTGAAATCGGACACGTTTATGAAATCCTTAAAGTGTAATGAAACGTCTCGTATTAGATATAGTTAGGATAAAAAAATAAATTATGAAACAATTTTCGTTAAAATCCTTTTATTATAATTTAAAATTCTCTTATCAACAAAAAATTACCACATGTAGAATTTTTATCTTCCTGTAAGATTCTGGGATTAAGTCCTATAAAATAAGCATGTAGATTAAGAATATTTTCATTTGAATGTGGTAATTTTTTGTTCTCCCTAAACATCTCTAGTAAATGGTGATGATGATGCATCGATTTAAAACTTTGAAACATTTACATCACCTAAAATACTGCGCTTTTGCACAAAATTAAAATTCATATATTAGAAGAAAAATCATGTTTCCACAGAAACCTTTTATGACTTCAGAAACTATCGTTAACTGGCTTAAATGATCTATAGCATGGTCTTTCTTCTTTTGCAGGTAACACAAAATACATAATGGAATTCCGACACTCACTGAAAAATTTATAATTTCAAATTGTGACTTTATATCTAGTCATGAATGAATATTAAGTATCTCTATAAAATTTAAATAACACATGAATTACGTCTTTTATAATTTATATTTTCAATAACAATATAACTAATTTCTATGGCTGATTGGCATATTGTGAATTTCTCAGTAATTTTAATTTCCTGACAGTTTTTATGCTAGAGCATTTTCCATGAAAATGTATGCTAGTCGGCATATTTGAGTGCTTAAATAATTTTAATTAATACATATTACCTGAAGGAGTTTGAAATAAGACTGCAGCAATTTTCATTAAATGTTTTTAAATTTTCTTGACACTACAAAATTTATATTAAGACGTTTAATTTAATATAATGTTAAATATCATTTCACTAAATTGTTAACGTATGTATGATAAATATTTGTTTTATATTTTACATGCGAAGAAAATTCTAAATACCATGATATGTAAGTGTATTATTTAGAAAATATTCATTTAAATATTTTATTCATTATTACTTTTATTTTATAGGCGTTCAACGCCACTTTTTTACAAGAATACTTAACCCTGAGCGTTACGGGTGTATTTCTTTTGAACTGGAACAGTTGGAGACTGGTCAACGGCACGAGCTAGTACACGAGATGAACAACGGTGTCTACAAAGTTCATTATTCTTTATCCGCTGTTGGATTACACTACGTGCACGTTAAGTCGTACAATGAAACAGAGCACTCTTTTGTAATAACTGGGCATGGTAAGCCATAAATATTTATTGAAACTTAAAAAAAATTCTGAAAATAAAATTTACTGCATTTTATATATATTAAAGGTTTGCACGAGTTGTAAACAAATAAAATTTTTGATTAGTAAATAATTAACATTTTAAATAGAATACATACATATAAAAACAATTATAAATAAATAGTAAACACTATTTCTTCCACGATATTACAGATATTCATATCGATGAAATAATATCTTGAGATACTTTTGCGTTTGAATGCAAATAATTTTCAAAAACAGACGTTTCAAAATGTGAGATAAATATAGATATTCCGGACGAAAATGTTTAAATTTCTTTCTATTACCGATCGTTCAACTAATTTCGTTTTTAGATAGTGAGCTTTCAAAATTCTAGAGCATTCACCACAATGCGTTCCCCCTCACCACCCCCAATAAAACTTTTGTCTTAAAAGTAGTCATTGTGGAACATTCTTAAACTTGTATACGTTAAATTAGTTAAGTTTTATATGTTAGATTATTTATGGTAACTTGTAAAACAAAATATAAAAAATCTGACATAAATGCTTGTGTTATAAGCAGTTTCTCTACATAAATATCTGCAAAACTAACTCTAGTAACATGCTTTTAAAAATTTTCACAAATGAATATATATAATAAAAATGCTTGTTACGAACTTGTCATTAGATTTCAAGAATTAAACGCATGATAGACACTTTTTTCTTAATTAGTCACTTCTAGGATCTAAACTGCAGCATGGTGGATAACATACGAATATGAATGTTTTGCAGCAACTCTTCTATTTTCCGTTAAAACTGAAATCTTGATTATCTAATCGTATTGCTATTCATCTGATGTAACAATTTGGTATTTATAAGTAAAATGGCTGAAATCGGACACGGTTATGAAATCCTTAAAGTGTAATGAAACGTCTCGTATTAGATATAGTTAGGATAAAAAAATTAATTATGAAACAATTTTCGTTAAAATCCTCTTATAATTTAAAATTCTCTTTTATCAACAAAAAATTACCACATGTTGAATTTTTATCTTCCTGTAAGATTCTGGGATTAAGTCCTATAAAAGTAGTATGTAGGTTAAGAATATTTGAATGTGGTAATTTTTTGTTCTCTCTAAACATCTCTATAGTTTATTCAACGAAAGAAGAGAACGAAACTAAATAAAAGGGTTGCACAAAAATAGCCAAGAAGGTTCACTTTCAGCCGAAATCCCCAATTTGGAGAATTTAATTTTTTTTCACACTTTCAGTTAGGTTTTTCACCGCAGCCAAACCGCAAGTGCGTTTATTTAGTTTCGTTCTCTTGATAGAATGAATGGACTGTAGTAAATGGTGATGATGATGCATCGATTTAAAACTTTGAAACATTTACATCACCTAAAATACTGCGCTTTTGCACAAAATTAAAATTCATATTTTAGAGAAAAAAAATCATTTTTCCACAGAAACCTTTTATGTCTTCAGAAACTATCGTTAACTGGCTTAAATGTCCTATAGCATGGTCTTTCTGCTCTTGCAGTTAAAACAAAATACATAATGGAATTCCGACACTCACTGAAAAATTTATAATTTCAATCTGTGACTTAAAATGTAATCATGAATGAATATTAAGTATGTCTATAAAATTTAAATAAAAAATGAATTTCGTCTTTATTCATTTATATTTTCAATGACTATATTAATTTCTATGGCTGATTGGTATATTGTAAATTTCCCAGTAATTTTATTTTCCATACAGTTTTTTTAGTAAAACATTTTTCATGAGAATATATGCAGGTCTGCATATTTGAGTGCTTAAATAATTTTAATATATACATGATGCCTGCAGGAATTTAAAATAAGACTGCAGCAATTTTTATTAAATGTTTTAAATTTTCGTGACGCTACCATATTACATTAAGAAGTTTAGATTAATATCATGTTAAATATCATTTCACTAAATTGTTAACGTATGTATGATAAATATTTGTTTTACATTTTACATGCGAATAAAATTCTAAGTACGATGATATGTAAGTATATTACTTAGAAAATATCTTTTAAATATTTTATTCATTATTACTTATATTTTATAGGCGCCCAGCGTCATTTTTTTACCAGAATTCTTAACCCTGCGCAATACGGGCAGATTTCTTTTCAACTGGAACATTTGGAGACTGGTCAACGGCACGAGCTAGTACACGAGTTCAACAACGGCGTCTATAAAGTTCATTACACTTTATCCGCCGTTGGGTGATACTACGTGCACGTTAGGTCGCACAATCAAACAGTTCACTCTTTTGTGATCACTGGGCATGGTAAGCCATAAACATTTATTCAAACTTAAAAAAAATTCTGAAAAAAATATTTACTGTATTTTATATATATTTAAGATTTGCTCGAGTTTTAAACAAATAAAACTTCTGATAAATAAATAATTAACATTTAAATAGAATAAATACATACAACAATTATAACTAAATATTTAACACTTTCTTCCACGATATTACAGATATTCATACTATGAAATAGTATCTTGTAATATTTTTGCGTTTGAATACAAATAATTGGCAAAAACCGATGTTTCAAAATGTAAGATAAATATAAATATTTCCGACGAAAATGTTTAAATTTTTATCTATCACCGATTATTCAACTCATTTAGTTTTTAGACAGTGAGATTTCAAAATTCTAGAGCATTCACTACAATGCGTTCCCCCTTCCCACACCCAATAAATCTTTTGTCTTAAAAATAGTCATTGTGGAACATTCTTAAACTTATATACATTAAATTAGTTAGGTTTTATACGTTAGATTATTTATGGTAACTTGTAAAACAAAATATAAAAAATCTGACATAAATGCTTGTATTATAAGCAGTGTTTCTACATAAATATCTGCAAAACTAACTCTAGTAACATGCTTTTAAAAATTTTCGCAAATGAATACATAAAAATAAAATACTTTTTGCGAACTTGTCATTAGATTTCACGAATTAAACGCATAATTGACACTTTTTTCTTAGTCACTTCTAGGATCTAAACTGCAGCATTGTGGAAAACATACGAATATGAATGTTTTGCAGCAACTCATCTATTTTCCGTTAAAACTGAAATCTTGATTATCTAATGGCATTGCTATTGATCTGATGTAACAATTTGGTATTTATAAGTAAAATGGCTGAAATCGGGCACGGTTATGAAATCCTTAATGTGTAATGAAACGTCTCGTATTAGATAAACTTAGGATAAAAAAATAAATTATGAAACAATTTTCGTTAAAATCCTTTTGTTATCATTTCAAATTCTCTTTTATCAAGAAAAAATTACACATGTAGAATTTTTATCTTCCTGTAAGATTCTGGGATTAAGTCCTATAAAATAAGCATGTAGGTTAAGAATATTTTCATTTGAATGTGTTAATTTTTTGTTCTCTCTAAACATCGCTAGTAAATGGTGATGATGATGCATCGATTTAAAACTTTGAAACATTTACATCACCTAAAATACTGCGCTTTTGCACAAAATTAAAATTCATATTTTAGAAGAAAAATCATGTTTCCACAGAAACCTTTTATGACTTCAGAAACTATCGTTAACTGGCTTAAATGACCTATAGCATAGTCTTTCCTCTCTTGCAAGTAAAACAAAATACATAATGGAATTCTGACACTCACTGAAAAATTTATAATTTCAAATTGTGACTTTATATCTAGTCATGAATGAATATTAAGTATCTCTATAAAATTTAAATAACACATAAATTACGTCTTTATTAATTTATATTTTCAATAACAATATAACTAATTTCTATGGCTGATTAGCGTATTCTAAATTTCTCAGTAATTTTAATTTCCTGACAGTTTTTATGCTAGAGCATTTTCCATGAGAATATATGCTAGTCGGCATATTTGAGTGCTTAAATAATTTTAATTAATACATATTACCTGAAGGAATTTGAAATAAGACTGCAGCAATTTTCATTAAATGTTTTTAAATTTTCTTGACACTACCAAATTTATATTAAGACGTTTAATTTAATATAATGTTAAATATCATTTCACTAAATTGTTAACGTATGTATGATAAATATTTGTTTTATATTTTACATGCGAAGAAAATTCTAAATACCATGATTGATATGTAAGTGTATTATTTCGAAAATATTCATTTAAATATTTTATTCATTATTACTTATATTTTATAGGCGTTCAACGTCACTTTTTTACTAGAATACTTAACCCTGAGCGTTACGGGTGTATTTCTTTTGAACTGGAACAGTTGGAGACTGGTCAACGGCACGAGCTAGTACACGAGATGAACAACGGTGTCTACAAAGTTCATTATTCTTTATCCGCTGTTGGATTACACTACGTGCACGTTAAGTCGCACAATGTAACAGAGCACTCTTTTGAGATAACTGGGCATGGTAACCCATAAATATTTATTCAAACTTAAAAAAAATTCTGAAAATAATATTGACTGTATTTTATATATATTAAAGGTTTGCACGAGTTGTAAACAAATAAAACTTTTGATTAGTAAATAATTAACATTTTAAATAGAATACATACATATAATAACAATTATAAATAAATAGTTAACACTATTTCTTCCACGTTATTACAGATATTCATATCGATGAAATAATATCTTGTGATACTTTTGCGTTTGAATGCAAATAATTTTCAACAACAGATGTTTCAAAATGTGAGATAAATATAGATATTCCGGACGAAAATGTTTAAATTTCTTTCTATTACCGATTGTTCAACTAATTTCGTTTTTAGATAGTGAGCTTTCAATATTCTAGAGCCCTTCCCACCCCCAATAAATCTTTTGTGTTAAAAATAGTCATTGTGGAACATTCTTAAACTTATATACGTTAAATTAGTTAAGTTTTATATGTTAGATTATTTATGGTAACTTGTAAAACAAAATATAAAAAATCTGACATAAATGCTTGTATTATAAGCAGTTTTTCTACATAAATATCTGCAAAACTAACTCTAGTAACATGCTTTAAAAATTTTCGCAAATGAATATATAAAAATAAAATACTTTTTGCGAACTTGTCATTAGATTTCACGAATTAAACGCATAATTGACGCTTTTTTTTCTTAGTCACTTCTAGGATCTAAACTGCAGCATTTTGGAAACATACGAATATGAATGTTTTGCAGCAACTCTTCTATTTTCTGTTAAAACTGAAATCTTGATTATCTAATCGCATTGTTATTGATCTGATGTAACAATTTGGTATTTATAAGTAAAATGGCTGAAATCGGACACGGTTATGAAATCCTTAATGTGTAATGAAATGTCTCGTATTAGATATATTTAGGATAAAATGATAAATTATGAAACAATTTTCGTTAAAATCCTTTTGTTATCATTTAAAATTCTTTTATCAAAAAAAAATTACCACATGTAGAATTTTTATCTTCCTGTAAGATTCTGGGATTAAGTCCTATAAAAATAGTATGTAGGTTAAGAAGAATATTTTCATTTGAATGTGTCATGTCTCAGAATACATGAAAAGGGTTTTTTAATGTTTGTCGAAGTAAAAGAATTTAGAAGTGCTTCTAGGGAAAAATTCTTTTATTTTAACATTAACATCAACATTGCATCCTGTATCAATATATAACAGGACAGAATGGCTTCCCATAAACAACTGTAGTCAGTTCTTCAATGCAAAACGAAGATTTTTTTCATCATTTCCAAGACTTTCTTTTTCAAGATGTTCACCAGTCATCTAAATGAAAATATGTAAAATAAAAACCATCTGCGCCTTTCCTATTACTATTATATAAAAGCAAGCCTAATATATAATATATAATACCAGGCCTAAAATGTGACCTAAATTGCAGGTTAACACGTTAAGCGCCACGCGAAATCTTAAAATCCGTTAAAATTCCATAATGATTCCTCCTGTAATAAATAAAAATTAAGAAAATTTTAAATACATTTTCAGTAATTACTTTAATCAATGTATCATTTTTAGTTTTATATCCTATTTTATATTGTCAACTATGTGTTGACGCGGCTTTTTATCATATTTGACACTGGCAGCCACCGATGGCTGACATGTAGCTGAACTTGTTAATTTTTTATTGGTACTGCTTTTAATTTCAGGATAAAAATTTCACTGAAATGTTTGAAGGATAGCATGTTCTGCACACCCCTAAAGTTTAAAGAGGATTCTTTCATTACTTTTAGAGATATATCATAAAATGTCTAGAATCTGAAATGGCTGACGTGGCGTTCAACGTGTTAAAGGCAGCTATTAGTGCGAAAAAATTAGACTATAAATTTTCTGTAACAGCATAATATATTTTCAAAGAAAAAAAAATATTTCCATGTATAACACTATACCAATATTTAGGGACTTTTTGTATTGTCATATTAAAAATCTGAATGTGGATTTCTAGCAATTGAAAAATATTAAAAGAAAAAAAAAATCAGTCCAAATCAAATTTTAGCTCAAACAGTAACATTAATATAATGAAAATATTGACATGTTTAAAAACATTTAAAAATTAATGATATTTCTCGGGGGGGGGGGGGGAAATAGGTTAAAAACTGAACCAAAAAAGAATATCTAACAGATTTTTGCAGACATGAACGAAGATCCACTGCCGCACTAAGTAGAATAAAATTAACAAATAATTATTAAGTAGATTTCAAAATATATTGTTTATAAAATTTTCTGCTGCAATGAAATTTTTATTTAACAATAAATTATAAAAATTAGTAAAGGTAGAGCTATATGAAGTTATGTATTACTCGGTATGCAAATCATAAATCCTGGATGAGCGGAAGAAAAATCGTAGCACTGAATTTATTTAACAATTATTGTACGAAAATCTATTTTTAATTTTCAAATATATAATTTTCAAAAATGATAAAAATTGGAATTTATAATATGAAAGAAAGGAATAAGTAAAAATTTAAAAGGTGTCTGTTTCTCTTTGCAGTAGAAATAAGGATAAATATGGTAAATCATCTATTTAGATGAGTAATTCTAAAACTTTATTAGCAAACAATATCTACAACCTGTATACATATAGGATAGGTGCTCCAGTGATTGACATGCTCCAGTAATTGTCATTTTTCCCGAAATATTTAATAAATACGAAAAACAATAAATGCACATATTTTACATGTAACAGTTTTAACATTGTATGTCAAACACTGAAAACAATTAACTAAAACAATTATCAATAATTCATATCGATTTTCAGACATGTTAATTTTCAACCTTAAGGCTGAATTCAGCCTTTTTAAGCTTGAAAATTATTATTATTGGGACCAATGCAAATCCGCATTATAACTTTTTGGACATGTGGGACATGTTGGACACTTAAAGGAACGCACTTGCGAGCCCTAAAATTGAGCTATTTATACAGAGCACTTACCAATTTTCCTGAACTAACCAACTATGACATTCGAAAGGACATCTAATAGTGTTTACATAGTAAATTTGAAGAAAATCGTTAGAGCCGTTTTTGAGATGCACTTACGTGTCCAATTCCAGTTTCCAATGACCCATTTCCGGTTTTCCAATTTTCACCAAAATTTGTAAAATTCTTCTGTACACCAGACGTGTCTGAATTCTGAAGTTTCGCATTATGAAGTTTCGTAAAATATGATAGCCAGAAGATTCCACACATACGTACATGCATACACACACATTAGCCAATTGCCAAAAACTACTTTTTTAAAGTCAGGAGGCCTTAAAACGTGTAAATCAGATGAAAGCTTGATTTTGAATTTTTGGACTGAATACAATACTTTTATTACCTACGGTAGTAGGGTTATAGAAGTAAAAATAAAGTACAACTAATTATGCCTACTTATACCTACCTCTCTTTGATATTGAATCTAAACTTTGGTTACCTCTCTTTAATATTGAATCTAAACTTAGGTTCTGGCAATCCAGAAAGAATCAGATTTGTTTTAAACAATGTATATTTTTAAACTAAAATCTCATGTAAGTAGATTGTGATATATATGTGTGTATGCATATACATTACTAAACATATAGTATAAAATGATTTAAATATCGTATATATGTCTCGTACATGTATCCATGTATCATAGTGTATGTATTTTTTTTTTTTTTAAATAGACAAATGGTCTCAGTGCCAGGTGAATGTGATATTGAGAAAGTTAAGTTAATCATTTTTTTTTTTTTTTTTTAATCTGAAATAGTTAATTGTTTTATTTTATTTTTCAGATTAGTCATGGAAATCTGACTCGTATAATGGACTCATATAATGTGTAGTGGACTCATATAATGTGTAGTTATACATTTTGTTTCCCGTATTTTTAGATTGATTTGTATAAATTTTCATAATAAAATACTAATAAAACGTTATTTTTCGTTTTCACTGTATAAAAAATCTTTCTCTAGTAATATATATTTGTAAAATAATAATCCCTTATTATTGGTTCCATTCTCTGAGGACATTTTGAAAATAAACATCGCATTGGATTCTGATGTAAAATTTAAGTACTTTTTTTAGACGATTGCCACTGTATTTGGCACTTTTGAAGACTCATTGACTTCAAATTTTATAATAACCGATTTCATTTCTTTAAACTTGTGTTAGGTTTGCAATTAAAAAGAAAAAATAAAGGTCGTAAATTTATTTCTTACCGTCTAGTATTGCGCTGAATGTAATCTATATTTTGTTTGTAACAAATGAGATAAATGTTGTATTTCAAACATTATTCTATTTGTATTTAATATTAATATTATTAAAATATTATAAAATTTTCATTTACATTTCTTATAACTATTTTGATTATAAATTTAGTTTCCTCTAATTCAACTAAACGTTTTGAACGTGGCTTTTTATTTGGCCGAGGATCATGAAAGAAAACCACGAAATCGCCTACTGGCAATCGTGTAGCGGAAAAGTACTTAAATGTATGTTCAGTACGCGACATAAGTGAAGTCACATATACGAATCTAGAGGTTTTTATCGAATATCTCTTAAAAAAAAAAAAAAAAAAAAAAAAAAAAAAAATTCGTGAATCTTAAAACGTAAAATAAAAACATGTTGTACCACGTATATTACAGTGATAAAAAATAAAATTTTTGGAATCACCCTGGGGGGGGGGGGGGGGAGGAATGCTAAAACTCAGAAAATAGTTGTTGATTGAAAGGTTGATTTTAAAGTTCAGTAATATGCAAAACATTAAGGGGGTTTACCGATACTTTAATTTTGAGTAAACGAACAGTTTTGTGGACATAAAAGAAAGCACAATTTGCATTTTCTCAAATAAAAGAGGGGAAATATTTGAAAAATTATTGTTTTTACTAAAAGATATTATTTAATGGTAGATTAATATAATAACTACAAAATATTAATTTAATGTCCAAATTAATAAACTTCTATAGCTGTAATTTATTGAAAGTTCATAATCATGTACTATAACTACAATTCAATTCAAGCATTATTTTTTTAGAGTGATTTCAAATATTATTATATTTTTTAGTTAATTTGTGACTGTTCCCTTTTTAGCCCAATAAATAAAACTTCCGTTGGAATATATGTGGTGTAACATGTTCTTTTTACCCTTAAGTTTAAAGAGAATTCATGAATTAATATTTCTATAGATATTTAACAAAAACAGCTAGATTCGAAATTGTGCCTTTACTTATGTAAGTGACTGTATGTGATAGTCAGAAGTACGAAATACTCTGCATTTTTGTGACAGGTTCTGAAGTAAATTATTTTTAAACCTAGTATGGATACTCAGCTATGTACATCTTACATTTTTTATATATTTTAACATTCTGCTTGTTTCAGACATTAAAATTTAGAAAAGGTATAAATATTTGATAAAAAAAAATTCAAACTTCCAGAAAGCTGAATTTGAAATCTCTAATTGTTATTACTTGACATTTTTTCGTGAAATTGCAAAGGATTAATATTTTCAGAAAGAGTCGAAATACATCTGAATTTTTTCTTTATGTCTAATTTATTTCTGATGGAAAATGGGGTTCATGACTCGGCGCAGTCGTTTTTTGAATACCACTGACACTATTTTTGTAAAGTAATCTTTGTATTACTCAATTGAAGAAAATTAATGGAAATGTTTAGTAGTTAGTTCTATTAAAAAATTAATAAAAGTCACTGCCGAACCCAGGAAGTTAGCATATGTTTACTAGCATAATACAACTTTATAATCCGAACACGTGACGTTTCATTTAAGAAAATTTACATTTATTATTGTACTTTATTAATTTGTAAGGAAATGTTGACAACTAGTTTGCTTATTTATTTAAATTGTGACAGATAACCAATTACTTTGAAATGTTATTAAATTTATTATTCAAAGGGTAATCGCAAAACGGTATTCATCTAAATTTTCTATACAAAGCTATGCTGTATTTAATGCGTTTATAAATTAAGTTTAATATAAAACTGTAAATTCAATAAAACTTTGACAGATGATTTGTTTTATATTTCATTTTTTTCCACTTTTTGTCAATTTCAGTAATTTTAATCATGATAACATTTTAAATTTATTTTAATTATTTAAAATATTTAACTTTTAAATGTTAACCATGAAACTAACAAATATTTAGCTTTAGAAACACAAAAGGTTGATTCGAAGGGATAAAGAAAGTAAGTAAATACATATCCGGAACTTGCTTTTCATCTGCATAAAGTTGTTTGTTAAATGCTTTAAAATTTGCAGTTTCATTAATATATTTTTATGTATTACCCATTGTGAGTAAAATATATTTAATCTTTGCGAGTTCAGCTTTTAATTCCTTAACCAATCTATAAATGTTAAAACATACTAATGGCTTTGCCATAATTAAGAACTATTTTTAAGTAATTATTTTGTTTGAAATACTTAACACATCTGTTGTACCAATCGCACATTTTATATGCGGGATGTATACTTCCGCAGTCTTAAATTAGCTTAGAAGATTGCGGAGAAAAAATTGTGATTCTGGAATATTTTTTTTTTCCCCTGCTCTTCCAGAAAAAAGTGTTATCTGTTAAAATTTACAGATTGTATGGATGAAACTTCATAAAATTTTTCTTTTACTCAATGAGGGGGGTGGGGGAGGGGTATTTCAAAAGAAAATTCTTTTAAAACCACAAGCATCTCTTTTTTAAACGAACAAAAGATTTTTTTTTCTCAATGTAATTAGACATAAATTAAATAGATATTAACTGTAACATGGAGCATAATTAACCCAATCAGGTTATCGTGGGTCATTGGAGACACGAGCCATTTTTTTCTTATGTCTCATACGTCAGAATCCACGTATAGAAGCAATACCTATCTATCGCGCCCATGACTTTTTCGTAAAAATACCATTCTTAAACTTTATTATGCAATTTGAATTTTTCAAATATCTCAATTTATTCAAAAGGTATAAACGTTTAGTAAATACCTTCATTTTATAGAAATGGGCGTATTTCCGTTGAAAAATAAAATATTTGCTTAAATTCCTTTTGCAATATTCATTGTCTGCCCTTAAATTAGAAGTATTAAAGTGTTTAAGTTTTATAACTTTTTTTTTCTTTAAAATTACGTTTTATAACACTGGTCGGGTCTTCAGCAACACATGATAAACCGAAAAATGACCGAAAAATACGAAAACGGCTTAATAAACCAAAATATCAATTTAATATAATTCAACTTTAACTGTTTATTTAGAGTTTTCTTAATATTTTTAACCAAATTTACTTGTATTAGCTATTTAAAATCGTATAATGTTTCCAAATTTATTGATAATTTTGTGAAAAAAAAAAAAAAACTCTCAGGGTTTAAAATACTTAACTTCAATGCAAGTTAAACATAAAAAAGTGTCTCCCTGACACTATTTTCATTTCACAAGAATCGCTAAATAAATAAATAAATAAACAGTGAAGTATATTGATCAGATAAGATTATAATACAATAGCATTAAAAATTATTGCATTTTACCTACAAAAATGTTTATTATTATTGTTTATGGAAAATGAAAGCCAAAAAGATAACTTCGATAAACAATTTTCTTATTTAGGTTTCTTTAAAAAAAAAAAAAAATCAAAGCTTTAGAAAATGAGAACATCTGGTCACCTAATAATACAGGATTATTATAGTTAATGTTACAATTTCAAAACGCTATAATTTTATAAAACAACCCATCGGAGCGATTTGATATTTTACCAGAGCAATCGTTCTTTAAAACGTTGCTTTTTTATATGCTCAAAATTTAATACGATTTTTTAAAATTTATATATATATATATAATCCTTTTTATGAAGCCTTTATAGCACATGTATTCTCTTAATAAAATTTAAACGAAGTTAACTGTACATATATTATGAAAATTTCAAGCTATTGTGTATATCTCATAATTTTGAACAGTTACTTTTGATATGAAGCATTAAAAAATAAAAGCTGATCAAACGGTTGCCTTTAATATAGAAGCAAAATTCTGAGGCAATCTAAGAACATAATACGACAAGGATTTATTTTAAAATGAGTTTTTTTTTTTTTTTTTTTTTTTTTTTTTTAAAGTTGTAAATTATTTGTATTATCTATATAATATCATAATGTTCGTAAATTTTTGGTAATTGTCATAAAGTTAAGAAATTGAGAAACTTGCTAATATATCAAAGCCCGCAGTTTGACAAACTTTTAATTTTTCATGCTTACTGTCAAATGCAACTGTTCGAAATTGTGAGACATGCACAGAAACTTATATTTTTAATATTCATAAAATGATATAATCCAGTTCCTTTAAATTCTACTAGTTATACATGTGCTACGAAGAAGGATAAGGAATTTTTATTCATTTTATACATAATTAGCAAAAAATCTTTTAAATTTTCAACACATATGTATATTTAAAAAAAACTTTGTAAAAAAACTTTTTTAGTAAATTTGGAACATTTTCTAGTGAGCGAAGTTTCCGGAAATCTTTCAAAAAAGCGGTGAACACTATTTCTGAAACTACTCAGCCCATCTTACTTCAATTTTGTACACTTCTTCAAAATTGAATTGACTAGTGCTTGAACAAAAGAATAACAACCAAACAAAAATGATTATTGGGGTAATTTTATGCAAGAAAAAAAATCCTTTTTTTCGATACAGTTTATTCCAAGTATAGCCTGGTAAAATTTTATATATATTTTTTCTTAAAATTTTCGTTGACGTACTAGTTCTTTCTTTTTTGAAGAGTGAAATTTCAATGATAAGTTCATTAGTTTATGATAAATGGTGTGTCACATTTCAAATGCTGTTATTCACCAATAACTTCAACTCTCGGTTGAACATGAAAATCTGAAAAGCGTATAAAGACGGAGTGCAAATTTTCAGCAAATTTTGCCGTGCTGTTGCTGCCATATAGCGGTAGTTATTTTCAGACTTTTTAGGTGAAAGAAACCAATAAAAGATTACATGAAATACTTGACGCTAGATAGAAGAAACAGTGGGCCAAAGATTGCTGAAAAGATGTACCCTGCCTTATATGCTTTTTGAGTTTTTGAGTTGAACCGGGAGTTGAAGTTAATGGTGAATACGGCCATGAGTTTCTTCGGAAACCACAAAGCACCCACAAAAACTTCTAAAGCTTTGAAGGAAAATTTTATAAATATATTTTAAAGGTTTCATTTTTTATGTATCAGAATTTAGAATTAAAAAAAAAAAAAAAATTACCCCCATTTTGGTGGGGAGCGAGAGAAAATTCTCTTTAAAACTTCGAAAGCCATGTAACCCTTTCATAAATTCTAGCATTAAATTTGGATTACGAATTTTATCAAAATTTGTACATTTCAACAAATATTAGTTAAAATGTAAGGACTTAGAATTGTTTCACATTCTACGGATAATATATTTTATCTCCTAACATATATAAAACTTATTACGAGTAAGAAACAGTGCATTTCGCACTCATTTAGAAAACTTCGTTCTTCATAATCTATCCAATGTAGAAAAGTTTTCACATTACGACTGTATTAGGTCGTTGCAAAAACTCGTGCGGACGCGAATCATTTTATTCCCTCCAAAGACGAGAGCTTCTATCACCGTGGTATATATTTGTTTCCCGAAAAATGGGCAAAGGTTGTAGAAAGTAATGGAGAGTATTTTTATTAAAAATTGTCATTTTTTATGAATTGAAGCAATAAAAAACCACACGAATTTATGTAAAGACCTAATATTATTCTCATAAACCTTTTAACATTCATGCAGACACTTCAGCATATATTTCATAAATACTTCATTGTAAAAGAAATCTTTCTAATGACACTTTTATATCGTCATACTTATAGGGATTCGTACAAAAGTTAAATAATTTGATGTCGGCAGTAAATTCTTTAGATATTTAGTTTTTGTCGGCTTTAATTTTAAGCTATTCGAATCAAAAATCTTAAATCTTTTATTCTATAGCCATATTTTTTTTAGACAATCAACGAATTTTTTAATAGCTGATTTAATATAAGTTTAACACGTTCACGCCGACGCATTCTTCTCAAAAGTACCTGAGCACTAGCCAATAATTCCTATATTAAACCCTTATCTCCAAATCTAATCAGCACCAGTTTATGTCAGGCTCCAACTAAATACCAAGTTTAGTTAAATTTCGTTCATTCGATCGTGAAATACAGCGTCCATAAAATTTGTGATGCACACACAGAGGCAAATTAACAGATAGACAGACTGACAGACATTTTCCAAAGACAGTCAAATAGTGTTCAGGACATCCTAAAACGTGTAAATCCATCGAAAACTGAAGTTCGAAAATTTTCCCGAATCAAATACTTCCTCTATGTATACATATAGAAGAAAGTAAAAAAATTCTGTATTTTAACAATGCTTGACTAGAAGGTAAGAAAAATTATTAAGTATACTTTTAACACAACTTTTGATTTTATAATTTTTGTTTCATCCAAAAAAGCATTTTCCTCCAATAATAAAAATATTTAAAACATTCTACATAGACATAAAATATAGATATACTGAATGTAGGAATCAAATTTCTGCCTTCCAAAAATATTTTTATTCGACTAATAATATAAAAGAATAGTTATACAATACAGAATCTGATACTAAATTTTACAATACATACTTTTCTTTCAGATTAATCGAATGGCTAACATTTATGACAGTTTGATATTATGAAGTCAAGTTCTGTTGTAGATTTTTTTTTTTTTTTCAATTCATGATGTACAATAATCTTCTTTGTTTAGAGAATAAAGTAAATTTACTTTTAAAAACGGACAAATTATTTTTTCTTATCAGTGGGGATTAAATAAAGTTAATAGTAAAATTACATAGCTTAAAACACAGCTAAAAATATTTTACATACATAAACTAAACTAAAGAAATGTAATAAATATTATATTTCAAATTATCTTAATTGAAATTTACAATTTATACATTTTTATTTATATTCAGAATTCATGATAAAAGAAATTCTGAAGAGAATAATTTTAAATTTAGATTAGTAGAATAAATATATACTGAGCTCTGTAATACAATGAAAATCATTTGGTTATGTTTTGGGGATTAAGGCGGTTGAACAGGAAGCAGCCCCCGATCACCTCTCTAAGAACAGTGTTGATCACTAAATTAAGGCTAGTTGACTGCACTAGGTACTGAGGCATAGGGGACCTATTACCTAAGTTTCGGAGAAAACCACGAAAAACTCAGGTAGGTTAGGCCGACCACCACGATCAGAGATCGAACCGGGCACAACACATCTACCAATTTTGAACGTAAAACCCTTAGGTTGCTGGTAGGCCGTGAAAATTTTTCAACCTTTTTACTGTTACATCTGACAAGTATTTAAAATATAGATCCCAAATCAAAAGTCTGAATTTGTAAGGAAATCTATCAGTTACCCAAAATAAGCGACATTTAATCACAAATTGTCCGCATATGTGACAAATTTAACCTTTCATCATACTTAAAAATTAACATAACACTTAAGATACATTTAGGTGACCGTTTACGTGATAACTGCATTATACCTACTGTACATAAGTTTTTTTTTTTTTTTTTTTTTTTTTTTTTAAATACTTATTGAAATTCTGTGTATATGTTACGTTATAAAATCCTGCTTTTAATCCTAAAACTAAGATTCTAAATGCAGTTTTCAAGTTAAGATACCTTCTTTGGTTATTTAAGCTTTAAACGTTTAAGATACTGGCTGTGTCTAAACTCTGTGCTAAGTAACTTGTAAGCGTCATTCTGTTTTGTCATTCCCTCAATAGGGCAACTTTCTTAATTTCTTTCTCTTTTTTTTTTTTTTTTTTTTTTTTGTGCTACATATCAAATTACGAAGTTTAGATATATATGTATGTAGAACGTAGTTATTTAAACAAGAAAATTCCATTCATGAATGACTGACAGGGGAGGAAAGGGATGCACTCAACAGATATTACACAGGTTATTCAGTTGCTTAACCCTTTGCCCGGAACATGTTTTCATCATGCTTACGGGGAACACCGGTCTCACAGACCGCTATTTTTAGAAAAAGGTACTGAATGTATTTAGCGAAATTTCGTGGCGATAAATTATGAATTCTTGCAGCCATAACTTTACTTTCTCAATCATGACGTATTATAGGGACGATAGGATATCATATGGTTGATTGCATTTAATGCCGCATTAGTACTGCGCAACGGGTAATTGGCGATGGTCTGGGACGCACCCCTAAGGATGGTCTGGAGACGTGCCATCATAATTTTGATCCTGCCCAATTAATTGACCCCGAGAGCTATAATTTGGTATAGTATAAGGAAAGGGCATGTTTACAAACAAACGCTCCATTAATCAATCTTTTCCACTCACGTGTGGCAAAAGGACAATTCGTATTGGTGGAAATGCCAATGTTTTGCCCTGAGTAGAATGTTTTGCCCTGAGCGTGACGTCAGCTGCGCTTTCCTTATATGATTGAATCATCTGGTTTCTGAAATTATTCTTTTTTAATATGTTTATAGTGACCAGTTTAGAGTACTTTTATAAATACGAAGCAATAAAATCATTAAAAGAATGTAATTACGGCATTGGTTTTTTAATTCTAAATAACCACACTAATAAAAAGTTATAAATAAACAATTTGTTATTATTTTTCGAACTACAGGAAATGAGTCTGCGCTCGGATTGGAAGAAATTTTGTCACCCTGTTTCGACTATTGAGTTACAGAATTTCGTGCACTTAGAGATGCATTCACAAGCGGTACCATCGACAAGATATTAGAGTACACCCCGGACTAGTAACCTTTTTGCTATCCAACATCAGATCTCCACCATTTAGTCAAATCATCTACCAAACCGACATAAAAATTCCACCAAGGCAAGTTTCCTCCAGCTTTGTTATCGCTGTTTTATATTTCAAATGGGTGTAAATTAAACATATACTAAAACCTACACTAGCTGAAATGGAAAGCAAGTAACCTAATCCTTGTTATTGTTTAAAAGCTGTTCCGTTTGAATTTTGTTTGGATGAATGAATGGTTGGGTTTTACGTCGCACTAGTGCTGCTCAGATGGGCAATTGGCGACGGTCTGGGACACAGCTCTAGAGGTGGTCCGGAGACATGCCATCACAATTTTGATCCTCCACGGAAGTGATCCTCTCCCGTTTCGGTGACCTCCAGAGGGACTTTTGTTTAGAGTTTTGGTGGTAAGAGGAACAAACCATTTAAAACATGCAAAATCCCAAGAACCAGTTGCCAAGACAGCGATTATTACCAAAAGAAGGCGCAAAAACCGTAGTGATGTTCCGGGAATTTTTCTCCATAGACAATATAGGGAATCCGTACTCTACTAGTATATCTGCTCAATGAGGGTTACACAGTCATTTTTTTTTCATGTGTGCAAAGAGTACATTCGTGTGTCCAAGTGATTGCTGAGCTTTCTTGTACAACCGGCAGCAAAAGTATCAGAGCACTAGAAAATAATTCTGATGCCAAACAATTACACTTAACACTGTTTTGTTAAATAAATCCTTGTTGAATCATGTTGTTAGACTAAGAACATGACTCGACAGGGTTTATTTAACAAAGCAGTATTAAGTGTACTTTTTTTAGAGGGATTATTGCTAGTGATCGGATACTTTTGCTGGTACACACAATGGTAATGACATGCCTCGTCCTGGACCACTTGTTGGGGTGGACTCTAGACTTCCACAAATTGCTCATTACGTAGCTATCATGTGATATTTAAACTATGGTGACCAAATGTCCTGAAATTAGGGGGTTAACTAAAGTGACTGTACAGTCG
Organism: Salticus scenicus; assembly: GCA_963930645.1. Classification (NCBI taxonomy): domain Eukaryota; kingdom Metazoa; phylum Arthropoda; class Arachnida; order Araneae; family Salticidae; genus Salticus; species Salticus scenicus. The sequence goes on along the minus strand of OZ005652.1, from coordinate 363,641,424 downwards.
GCTGCAAAATTATTCGAGCTCTAGCAATAATCCTTGCCAAAAAAAAGTACACTTAATACAGCTTTGTTAAATAAATCCTTGTCGAGTCATGTTCTTAATCAGTATAAGAACATGATTCGACAAGGATTTACTTAGCAAAACAGTCTTAAGTGTACTTTTTAAATATAGGAATTATTGGCTAGTGCTCGAATAATTTTGCAGCCGACTGTATGTCTCAATTTATTGGGGACAGTCACCACTTTTGGCAGTTTGTCATTATGAACAGGATTCGACAAGGATTTATTTAACAAAACTGTATTAAACGTACTTTTTTTACATAGGAATTTTTGCTACTACTCGAATACTTTTGCTGCCGAATGTACAGTCGGTAACAAAAGTATCCGAACACTAGCAACATTTCCTATGTAAAAAAAAAGTACGCTTAATACAGTTTTGCTAAATAAATCCTTGTCGAACCCTGTTCTTAGACTGGCTAAGAACACGATTCGACAAGGATTTATTTAGCAAAACTGTATTAAGTGTACTTTTTTTATATAGGAATTTTTGCTAGTGTTCGGACACTTTTGTTACCGACAGTACTCTTGCCAGTAGTCAAGAGCAGTGTTATTCTGTGAGGATATCTGTTTCCACAGTACCCATTACGTAATATTCTTTTTCCGAAAATTGTTTTTTTGCATTATTTTTTCAACATTAAGGGGATTGCCCATTGCGCAGCACTAGTTGCGACGTAAAACTCATCCAACCAACCAAACAACCGTCAACACTAAGCGGCTCAGGGCCCTGCTCACTCTTCCAATCCCAAAGGGTAGTTTCCTTGTTTGAACAGATTTTACGTTGTACTTGTGCCACGCTGTGGACAATTGGCAACGGTCCGGGACTCATTATAGGGTTGTTCTGAGATATGCCATCCTCTACATGTTGAGTGTATTTTACGTCGCACTAGTGCTGCAGTTAAATAGACTTGGCGTCTTCGACGTTTATCGCCAAACGTGCCGGTACCCTATTCTAGGAATCTGCATCCGCAATTCCCCGCACTAAGCCTAACCTTTAGCGGTCTCAGAAACCGATGTTCCGGTATAAGGGTTAAAAAAGTGTACTTAAAACTGTTTTGTTCAATAAATCCTTGTCGAATCATGTTCTTAGACTAAGATCATGATTCGACAAGGATTTATTTAACAAAACAGTATTAAGTATACTTTTTTTGGACAAGGATTATTGCTAGTGTTCGGATAAGTTTGCTGTGAGCCACCGGCGTACCACGCCTGCGTGAACGTGTTAAATACCATGTAATGTGCTCTACAATACCCAGCAATTGAGTGACATTCAATTTCAGCAATGAATTCAGTTTAAGCAATTGAATGACTTGTTGACTGAATTCAATTTAAGCAACTGAATAACCTGTGTATTATCTGTTGAGTTTCCATTTGAGAGATCCCTTTGTTGAGATCCCTTTCCTCCCCTGTCAGTAATTCATGAATGGAGATTTCTTGTTTAAATAACTTTTTTCCGCATACATATATCTAAACTTTGTAATTTGAAATGTAGCCAAAAAAAAAAAATAATTAAGAAAGTTGCCCTATTTAGGGAATGACAAAGCAGAATAATGCTTACAAGTTACTTAGAACAGAGTTTAGACACAGCCAGTATCTTAAACGTATTAAGCTTAAATAACCAAAGAAGGTATCTTAACTTAAACTGCATTCAGAATCTTAGTTTTAGGATTAAAAGTACGATTTTATAACGTAACATACCCTACTAAAAATGATCCGTAGAGATCAATAAAAAAAATTTGTACGTGGAAATGGCCAACGGATATCAATTGACATCCATAGACATTAATATCCGTAGAGATCAATTAAAAAAAAATTTGTACGTGGAATTGGCCAACGGATATCAATTGACATCCATAGAAATTAATATCCGTAGAGATCAATAAAAAAAAATTTGTACGTGGAATTGGCCAACGGATATCAATTGACATCCATAGAAATCAATATCCGTAGAGATCAATAAAAATAAATTTGTACGTGGAAATGGCCAACGGATATCAGTTGACATCCATAGAGATCAATATCCATAGAAATCAATAAAAAAAAAATTACATGGAAATGGGCAACGGATATCAATTGATATCCACAAAGATCAATATCCGTAAAGATCTATTGCTATCAGTAGTTCACATCAATAGATAAAACAAAAAATCTATAGATTATTAAATGAAGATCCACAGCATATTGCTCAATTAATCTTTACAGACATCCATCAACCTACTAATATAAGCACACGTATAGGTCAATACCATATATTACATAAAATAATGTCTAATTTATTTGTATAAAAAAATGTTAAAACAGGATATGCATGCTGCTTAAAGTAGATTCCATATGGAAAATTTGTTAAGTAATACAAATGTCTGAATTTCTAAGTGTCTGAAATTTGTAATGTCTGAATTTTTAATTGCATAAATTGTAAAATGTCTGAAATTTTATGTGTCTTAAAATGTTATATGTCTTAATTTCAGACATATCAACCTTATTCAGACACTTATCTCAGCTCATTTATAACAAAGACACTTACGTGTCTTAATTTAAGACAGCACATGCGTCTGAAATTTTGCATGCGTAAGTGTTTCAGACATTTATGCGTTTGAATTGACATTTTAGACACATTTCTGTCTGAATTTAAGACGCTTCTATTTACAGTGTAGACAAATTAAAGTCAACATTAAATAAGGAGGTAAGTTTATTTTTAGATCCTTTAAACATTGATTATCGATAAAAGTTAGAATTAAGTATATATTGTAAGTATAATACTTAATGTATTATACTTATATTGTAAGTATTATACTTAATATTATCGTATATATTAAGTATACCCGCATGTATTGTTCATCAGAAAATCATTTTCCCGCATTCACCGTTGTAAAAAATTTTTCTGAAGATTAAGCGGTACGGCATGCAAACTGAAATTACTTCTTTCATCCTAAAATAACGTTTTCCCGTTTCCATGGAGGATGAAAAATTGGATGTCATGTGTCCGGACCATCAGTTCAAATCTGTAATTTCAGCAAGGCAGAAAGTAACCTCTTCAGTTATTCAGAAAATTGGTTCATGAAATGAGGTTACTTGCGAAAAAATGATGATGAATGACAAACAGAAGTGCAAGAAAATGATGATGTTGATGATGCAAATGAAGAGTGGTTGCGTTACAGCGTCTAGAATAAACAGTGTGGCAATCGCCTATAACCGTGATGTTAAAATGATGCTACAAAAATTAAGCTTACCCAGATGTCGCTGTGATCGAAGTTATTGCTCAAATCGAAGAACTGCTTGGCTTTTCACAGTTTCGTCAGTTTAATTACGTGATCTAAGCATATAATTAACCAATAGGGAGTCTCGGTTTTGTTGTCGTGACACTAACTTCGATTACAATGACATCTGGTGACAGGCTTAATTTTTTTAGTACAGTTTTATTCGCCGCTTTCCACACTGTTTATTCTAGACGCTGTAGTTACGTGTAACAGAGGATGAGTCTGGTACAAAATTTAGTGATAATATTTGCATTGATCACATCGTTGTGACATGCGATATCCTAAAGCATAGAAGAAATGTGTAATTTTAAAAAACTGAAAATAATAGCGAAGAAAGAGAGGATCATTTTTATGCCTATACGCAATTATGACGTTTGAAATTGCACGAACTTTTATATAAGCACTTGAAATTACAGAAAAGAACTAGAAAATATGTTATAAATCTGAAAAAGAAATCCTGTTTAATTTATAAATAAAACAAAAAATCCAAAATAAAATTACAGATTTTTAAAAATAAATTTTACTTAATGGTCTACAACATTGATTTATTTCTTTGACAGTTTAGAAAGAAACAAATTAGTTCATTTTAGTAGTATACATAGTGTGTATTAATTCATAAACATTGTTTCCTTTGTGTTTTGACTTAAGCCCGCAATTGTCGTTTTCCCGCTTTCATCTTTTTTTTTTTTTTTTTCACGCACCCCGTTAAAAACGATCGATCGAGGTTCTACTGTATAATATAAATATTTCTTTTTTTTAATTGAAAATTTTATCTATACGTTATGGTTTTTAATTCAAACCAATTTCAAAATAAACCACTGTATTTTTTTTCCATCAAGAATACCACCTTTAAAATTGAAGTACAAAAATAAACAAAGATATAAAGAAAGAAAAACTACCCGAATATAAACATTTCTGAATGGAAAACTTTTAGGTAATCTGTTGTGAAGAAACCATACAACTTTCATTACCCACAAATACACATATTATAAAAGGTTTCTGAAGATAATATGACCAGAAGGACATAAAATTAAACTAATCAATCAAACGCATACTATTTTTCCCGTAGTAATAAACTAAAACCTTCACCGTAGAGACATATAAAGAAAAGTTTATAAAACACGATTAAAGAAAATGAATATAGCTATTTTTACACACCAATTCCTGAGATCTAAAATTGACCTTATGGCCGTTTATCAAATATACTGTAGTTATCAACTAATACATGCAAAATAATATCAAAAGGAAGGTTTAAAGAAGCAAATTGGAAGGAAAGCCTTAGAGGGGTTCATGAAATACCGATTTTCAGCCTCAATTCGGTATTTTAGCAAAATTTTGGAAAATTATTTGTTTTAGAAACTAAAAAATATATACGAAAAGACTGAAAGGGCGTAATTATGGTGAAATTTAAGAAAAAAAACATCGAACTCTTTTTCAAGCTGTCCACTTGCGAGATCTAAATTGATTTAAACTTTTAGAAAGTGTATCAATTTTCCAGAAATAAATAAACGATGCTTACGGAAGGCTATCTAGAAGGATTTATGTCGTAACTTTTAAAAAAATCGTTTGAGCTGTTTTTGAAATATGGATTTATAGTTCCACTTTTGTTGATCCAATTTTCATAGATCAACGAAATTTCACACTTAATGCAAATCCGTTGTATATATGAGTTTGAATTCAAACTCACCTGTACAACGGAGTTGCATTAAGTGTGAAATTTCATTGGTCTGCCTTTTTTCGTTTTAGAGCTACGGAAGTTCTTTTCCTATACACATACACATGATATTACACACTGACCATCTTTGAAAGAATTTATTTGGACTCAAGAGACTTTAAAACGTATAAACGAGGTAAAAACTCGATATCAAAATTTGTGACCGAATACAATACTTTCATTACATGTGGTATTTGGACAATGGTGCTAAAAATAGATTTTTTAATATATGTGCATGCTATATTGTAAATGTTGAAGCATAAAAACTATACTTTAAGAATTATAAATTTTCTTTCAATATAAAACAACGGAGATGAGTCATGATTCAAAAAAAAAAAAAATAATAATAATAATAAAGACTTTTTAATTGTTTTTAACCATTATGTCGCATAAAATTAGATTTTTATTTTGTTTCGGGGCAACTATCTAAAATACACTTCAATTTTAATTATGGATAAAGAAACCTTAAAAAGAGAAACATGTTTTCAGTTTTTTTTTATTTTAAAGCGAAACCGTAAAATATTTCTTTCTTTCTTCTATCTTTTTCCTTTCTTTTTTATATGTATTGTATAAAAATTGAAAGACTTCCGAAAAACATATAATTTTAACTAAAGCGAAAAAAGAAAGCTCTCAAAGCTTACCTTTTTTTTATCTTTACAGCTTAAGAATAAATATACACTTGATTGCTTTTTTAGTGTCTTGAGTGTTTTCTAAAAAGCATCAGGGGTACGCAAAAAAAATATTTTTTTAACTATGGAGAAAGGAATATAAAAAAAGTTATAGTTATAGATTTATTTCTAGAAAAAATGTATGATGCATTGTTTTTTGCTGCTTTATACATTATCTACATTTTTAATCCACACTGTGTTATGTACTTAAGATTTTTCATACGTTTTAAATTGAGGAATTTCTAGTTCTATCTCAACTTTTTGGAGAACTGGCAACTAATCATGAAAAATAATCGCACTGTATACTACAAGAAACATTGTATTACGATCCTGAATAATATACAGTCGGCAACAAAATTATTAAAGCACACTTCCACATTTTTGATAGATTTATTTATTTATTTATTTATTTTATTTTTTAAAGTTTGATCGCTAATTTTTATCATCAATTTAAATTTAATAAACAGCATAAAGACAGATCATGACTCGACAAATATTTACTTAATAAAACAGTATTATAATTGCACATCTTTTAAATACGAATTATTGCTAGCACTTCAATAAGTTTACTGCCGACTGAACATTATTTTTTTATATTGTATGTTCAATGGTGAGTTGCGCATCTTTAGTAAACACGAACTTATTCTAAAAAAATGTGTAAAATTAACTGTAAAACTTATGTAGTCACATTGTATTTCATAAATCATAAACAGACGATGAAAGAAATTTAAAAAAATAAATGAAGAACACGAAACGGTTAGTTAGTAAAGTAATTTCGCTATTAAAATAATAATAATAATGATAACTGCATTATAACGTTTATGTCTAATGTGTACTTATAACACAACACTATGTACACTATGATTATGATATAGAAGATGGTATTGCCCTTAATATTAAAATTAACAATTAAGTTTATATCTATGCAGAAATGACTTATAGCAAAGCATATCATAGTATCACTTTTTCTTATTTGATTAACACTAAGACATCAAATACATCATTTTCTGAAATAACAAAATATCGAAAAAGGAAACTTGACCTTTTCAAAATCAGGGTAGGATAATGAAGGTTAGATTCAGACAAATTTTTTTTCATTACATTATGGATTGTAACGGAGTTCTTTTTTGTGCTCTAAATTCCACTTCAGCACATATAATTCACGTGCTCATAAATATTCGAAATCACACATTATAAAGGTTTGTAATTAAAAAACAATTAGTAAAAACAATATCAGAGAGGCTTTGTTGTGTTGGGAGCATTTCGCGTAGTTTAGACATTTTTGCAGGAATTCTTTATTTCTACGAGTTGAGTATGAAAGAAAGGAATCTGTATTTTCGATTTGTTGCTTAGGGAACTGTTTCTTCGCAAATAGCCATGTTTCAATATTTTACATTTACCCCATTTCATATTATATAAATACATACATATATATATGTATTTGTTATTGTGCTTGATATAGAACACGTTATGAAAATAATACTGTAGGGCATTATTTGCCGACATTTTATCAAAAGAGTTCCAAATTCTTGCAATGTATCAAAAACCTTATTATTTTTTAAAACGAAATTTTACGTTTGGAAAATTTTAATGTATTTAATTGCTATGTTTTTAGCTCACTAAATGAGGTTACTGCTGTAAAATATAGATCTGAAATTTCAATGTTCTATGACAATTGACAGGGTCTGGTTCGACCGAATTTAATTAATTTTAATTTTCTAATTTAGCTTTCTCATTGTTATTACACTCTATAACAAAAGAAAAAAAAATCGACGCACCAAGAAGAAGTGGGGACACAAATTGGTAGATTGGGTGGAATGGGTGGTCCGAATGGGACAAAAATTGGTAGATGTCATGTACATGTGGAGAAAAACAATTGATTACAGCTTCAGAAAATTTGAATGATCTAATGAATAGAAAGGGCCTCAAGTCAATAACGCGTTGGTCCAATTCTGGCCCCTAAGCACACAGTTATTCGGCTTGGTATTAATTGATAGAGTTGACAGGTGTGTTCCTGTGAAGTATCGTGCCGTATTCATCCAATTGTTGGGTTAGATTGGTAAAATCCCGAGCTGGTTGTAGGACCATTTTTATGATGCTCCAAACGTCCTCAGTGGAAGAAAGATCCGGGACTGAGCTCAACCCCTCTGAGCCACCTATTAAGGGTGTTTGAAGTACCAGTTGCACGTAGGATCGACGGAAATGATGAATTGCTGCTTGAGTCCATCAAAACCTGTGTCAATTTGTGTCCAGTTTGCATTACTCCTTCTTGGTACGTCCCTATTGGGTTGTCCGGAAAGTTAGTGACGATTTTGAATAAAAATTGAAACACAACACATTTAAATGCACGTGGATAGTGGATTTTTATATTTTTGACATTTCTGCTAATTCAGGATTCGTAGAGTGTGGGTTATTTTCCATCAATGTTTTAATCTGATCTTCATCTGCGTTGGAGGGCCTACCCAGGCGTTCTTGATCTTGAAGGCTGAAATCACTAGCTGTAAACCTAGCAAACCACTTCCGCACAGTTCTTTTAGCTACAGCACCTTCGTCCAAAAAGCACATATTTTGTTTGCCGTTTGTATATCATTTTTGCCTTTCTGATAAGATAAAAGAATTAAATACCTATAATGCACTTTGTTTGATTTCATATTCAAAGGCATTCAAAACTAACAACAATTAATGTATCATAACCAATTATTTTCTTAACAAGCCTGAAAAACCGACTTTCAGAATATATACGCATGTCATTTGTTTTCAATCATGCTGATATATTCAGAACTGTTCTTATGCCACCTAACGAAAATCGGAACGAGTTTTCCGGACTACCCAATATTGATAGTTTCCATTGGAGAATTGCATTGTGTTTCTTTTAATATATTTTGATTGATCTCTCACTACTTCTTTGGTGCATGTGAATTTACCACTTTTTCATATTCTTTTTGCGGATGATTTCTTAATTTCCATGTAATTTGCAATAGCATGGAACTTGCATTATTGACCATAGTCTTCTTCCAAATCTTGATATTATGCTCTAACAGTAATTTCTTTGTTATAAAATATTCATTTGTATCCAAATTTTCGGATCAATAAACAATCTAGGACAGAGTTTGACTTTTGCCATTATTTGTGCTATGGGGTTATGTAAGGTTGATTAACGTAGCCCTAGTGCTGCCTATTGGGCTATTGGAGACGATCAAGAATTCACCCAAGAGATTATCTTGATAGTTGTGCATTCCGGAATATGTGATACGTACTAGAAATCACGCAGAAATAAAACAATCATTGTTATATTAAGAAATACATTACAGCCTAAATATTCTTAATAAACATCTCAATAGTAGAATTTTATTGACCATGTCGCAAGAATAAGTATGACGCCTGTTGAAATACTGCATATGTAAGGTTCGGAATCAGTCTAGGCAATGACGATACATTTTATCGATCCGATAAATTAAGAAAAGGAATTAGTATTACTATTTTTTATAATTTATCTATGTATATCTTTTAATTTAATTAAAGTTCAACAAATTCAAATTGCTGCATAATATACAAGAAGACATAGTATAACCTACAGTCGGTAACAAAAGTGTCCGAACACTAGCAAAAATTTGTATGTAACAAAAGTACACTTCATACGATTTTGTTAAATATAATCCTTGTAGAATCCTGTTCTTAGTCAGTGTAAGAACATGATTCGATAAGGATTTATTCAACAAAGTCGTATGATGTGTACTTTTTTTACATAGGAATTTTTGCTAGTGTTCCGACCCTTTTGTTACCGACTGTACAAAATATTTTCTGTATAAAAGTTGTCAATGGGCAAGATTTCATATAGTTTAAAAACCGATTTTAGTTCCCAAAAGCAGTATAAATATTACATATTTTTTTTAGATATACTTATTCTCTACGGAATATTGATATCTAACAATTGTTCCGGTTTCTTCACAACATTTATTACCGAAATTTTTGCGCATTAAAATTTCATACACTTTTTGGAATATCATATGAGTAGAGAATTACTAAAATAGAGTGCGCACAAATATTAAAATCAGTGCTAAAGAAATGGAAACTGTGGGTATGTACCAAAAGTAGATAAGGTTCCACCTAAACAACAACAGCCTGTTGAGTAAAATCCATAATCTGCATATATGGTACGTATACACTGCTCGTCATTGAAAATGCAACACCAAGAAGGAATGATAATAACCGAAGGAAATTTGTTGGACACATACATTATAGTAAGAAGAACAATTGATTAAAATTTCTGGAAATTTGGAGCAATTTGTACTGAGAAAACAGTAAATAAAGCAGCAACCTCTGTGAGCAGTAACAGCACATATTTGCCTATAGACATTGAATCGAACAGCGATTGGATGACATGTACGGGTAGAGCACTTCATGAAGTTTTAACACGATGCTACAATTCATCGATCGAAGTTACTGGTGAGTGGAGGGGGGGCAGTCACTTTTCAACGATTAAACAGTCATTTTCATTGGAGATCAGGAGAACGCGCTGGCCAGAGCAACAGTCGAACACATTCGGCATCAATGAAGGTCCAGATAATATGGATAACGTGCAGTCGTGCATTGTCCTGCTTAAATGTTGCGCTTCGGAGGCCTTGAACATAGGGCAGAGCTATGGGCCTTAACTCGTCAGAAATGTAATGGCTGGTATTCAGAGTGGCGGGAATGAAAACAAGATGTGACCGGGACGTGCATCCATAATGGTACAACATGCCATCAATTCAGGTGGTTACTCAGTATGCGGCTACCAAAATTCTGATTACCCTCAAAACTGCATCACTGATATGGGCGCCATTAATGTGTGATCAACGATGAACCTGGACACAGGAGTGGCGTAAAGTCACTTTTCAGACAAATCACAATCCTATTTACAGCATCAAGATTGACTTATCCGTATTTAACGGCATTATGAATAATGCGCATTGCCAGCTGGGATTCGACAATATCGTACTGTCCATCATTTGCAATGATGTTATGGGTTCCCATTGGATACACGTCACGATTACTTCATGTTCGTATTCCTGGAACTCTGAACAGGGGCCATTAAATTTCTGATGAGTTAAGGCCTCCCCTCTGCCCTGTATTCGAGGCCTCCGTAGCGCAAAATTTAAACAAGATAATGCACGACCGCAAGTTGTTTGTATTTTCCGGACCTTCTTTGATACAGAATGTGTTCGACTGTTGCTCTGGCCAGCGCGTTCTCCTGATCTCGCACCAATGAAAATGACTGTTTAATCCTTGAAAAGCGACTGGCCCCCCACCACTCACCAGTAACTTCAATCGATGAATTGTGGCATCGTGTTAAAACATCATGATGTGCTCTACCCGTACATGTCATCCAATCGCTGTTTGATTCAATGCCTAGGCAGATATGTGCTGTTATTACTCTCAGAGGTCGCTGCTTTATGTACTGTTCTCAGTACATATTACTCCAAATTTCCTGAAATTTTAATCAATTGTTCTTCCAACTATAATGTATATGTCCAAAAAATTTCATTCTGTTATTATCATTCCTTCTTCGTGTTGCATTTTCAATGTCGAGCAGTGTATACAGATGGCTCATGTATACTACATATGCAGTTTTGACTTTTTCAAGAAAACAAAATTGTGATTTCTCAGATAGGTATAAAAGGGAAGCTAGTATAAATCATATTTGGCCTTTTCGGTCTAGATGTCTAGAGTATCAAGATATCTAAGACTCTGTAGAGCAGTAAAAGTGTTTCTTGTTTTATGAGATCGATCATTACTTCTAAAATACTTTTAACAGGATAATAACAAACTTTTACCAGGAAAATAACAATGTAATAATTTTGCGCTGAACAATCTCTATACAATCTATTTGTTTTGAATAGACTGGAATGTTTACATTAAAGCCTAGTTAGAGTATAAAGCGTCTTGAAATCAAACGCCCTAGATATTTCGACTGCAGTATTTAAATAAGCCAAAACTAATTCATACGGTTACACTAGTGACATTTCTTGTTCTCATAATATTTAATTCTATATATATTTTGAATTTATATCCATATCCCACACAGCCACTTACATCTGTAGAACTAATTAAATATCTATAAAAGTTAAAAAATGATCCGTTTGACCTCTTTAAACATCCTACAGATATCTATTAGCACGACAAATGTCACTATTTTTTTACATGTACTTATTAGATTTCTGTTATATATTCAAATATCCAATAACTTATTACGTCTAATAAATATTGCAAATATTTAATCTTGTTTTGATCCAACATGTTACATCTATTAGATATCGAAAAAAGCACGTTTAAATTTCCTCTACATTTAAACATCTAATACATATCTATAATTAGTACAGGATATTCAGGACTTTTAATGGACATTCTTAAGATCTATTTTACTTTTTACGGATCAATTCGATGTAATTGAGATGTCCATTGGATTTAAGTGCTTGTGTGGGATAATATACACTATATTCAGAAAACGGCAAAGTTGTAAACTATAATGCTAAGTACTACCACTACTAAATCATTTTTCATATATGCTCAAAAACATGAACGGATTCTTTATTATTAACCGCATACTCTGGAAATTATGAGTCAAAATATAGTTGCGATCGAATCGGTTGTTTTTGATGTTTGAACAATTTTTCTTTATATTGGGTACTAAGGCACATGCATTTTCCTTGCGTTAGCCTCAGTTTTTTTTTGTATAAATGAGCAAAAACGTATTTACATTAATTAACGCTGCACAGTGTTTTGAATTAAATTTGTATTAGTAATGAACGTATATTGTATTGTATGATCTAAGTAAATAATAATAATAATAATAATAACTTTTTTAAAATACTTTTTAATTGTATATTTATATTACTTAATAGTAATAATACATTTAATATATAATTTTCCATATTATTTCTTTCCTGTGTAATTTTTTTTCTCTATATTTAATTAATTACAATATATTGCTAAGCATTATAAATGCATTACATTTAGCATGGAAATACTACGTATATAATTTATCGTATTCCAATAATGCTGTCTGGTTTTCTTTTGTATATGGGTATGTGCATTTGAACTTTACTGTGAAAAATCGATAAATAAACATATAGTGTTTCATTTTTATACTATTCTCATCATCTATAAACAGAAAAAAAATACTTGTTTTTAACTTTTGTATATATGAAAAGAAATATTGATTATATGTCTAGGATTGGGCGATAAAATTATCGATTTTGAAACTTTATTTCTTTAAAATTACAAAATATAAAATATGAAATTTTGTAGCTATAACATGGCAGACCTGTTTTCTTATCAGCAAATGTTCTATAAACCATGTCACATATCGCGTGAATTTTATTGTTTTGAGGGATGAGATTAATATTGACACAGAAAACTTTTATTTTAACCACTGTGTGTTTAATTGATTTTTATCATTTTATTACTTGGAATAAATGTATTTTACATATAAAAGAGATTTTATTGTTATCAAACTAAAAGTATAATATATATTTAATTGTTTTCTTAGCGATACATTTAATTTGATATTGGATCTGGAGATTCTGAATTTCGATGACTTCTCTCGATCCATGAATATGAATTTTTTTAATTGAAGAACATGTTGTTCATTATATATATCATTTAAAGTCGCTATTAGTTTTTGTATTACAAGAAAATTTATACCAATTTTATTCGCTAATTTTAATTCACCGTATGTTTCTAATAACAGATAGAAATGTCCTGCTGTACTTTCTATAATTACGATATTTAATCCGATATTATATGCAGGAAGCAAAGATAGTAACTAGTACAAATAAATAAATAAAATATTTTACAGTTTCTTAATATATATGTATATGTATATATATATACACCGTGACCAATAAGTTCTCATACACTTTGAAATTTTAATTACAGTAACACAAAATAAATCATACAAAAACTTTTTGCATAAAATTAAAGTAGTAATCATTGAGTATCTTCACAATAAATGCTTTGGAATAATTCCGCCTTTTAGTTTCTTAACGAGCTTAAGTCTTTTTTCAAATCCATCACATGCGGCACGCACGGCTTCCATTGACATTTCCTGTCATATTGTTTGAATTACTTTTTTGAATTTGCTGAAATGGGTAATTTTATAGTTATTCAGTTGGGAGAGCATATATGACCACACAAAATAATCAAGCGGGTTCAGGTATGGGGAGTTGGAAGGCCATTCGTTCTTTGGCAAAAAGTCAGCAAAAGTTTGACTGCACCACTGCTGAACCAAACGTGTAGTATGGGAAGGGGCATCATCCTGTTGGAAGCAGAAATATTCCACCCCATACATACTCTGGACATTTGGTAGTAAAACTTTTTCCAAAACCTCAGTCTTATAATATTCGTCATTGCTTTTTACCCCTTTATCAAAGAAGACTAACGGGAGTTTTCCTCTTTTGGAAATAGCGGCCTAAATCATCAGACACGAAGCATTTTGATAACGTGGAACGTAATGCTGTCTCTCAGGGATGTTACCAATAGAAACTGACCATACTCTATCATTTTGGGGGTTCAGACTTTGCTGTAAAATGAATAGTTTCTCGTCTGAAAAGACAAATTCATTCCCAGCGTGCCAAGCAAGAATTTTTTTCACCCTTTGCTCCCTTTTCTTCTTAACAGAATACTAAACTCCGTGAATTTTACATTTTCTATAAACCTTGCACCCTAGGTTCTTTTTAAGAATGTTTCACATTGATCCCTTCGATATTTTGAGCTCTCGTGCTAGTTTTCTAGCTTTTTTTTGTCCTTTTCATCGTATCCTTTCCCCGACCCTTTTCACAGCCTCTTTTGTCCTAACGCACCTCGGTCTGCCAGATCTTTTTCTGTCCCCGACAGATGACGTCTCATTACACCTTCTGATAGTTCTGCAAATGAAATCTCTCTTCACCTTCAGGGATTTCAAGTCTCTGAAAACTTCAATCGGCTGATCTCTTTTGATAAATTTATTTATCACAATTTCTCTCAATTTCTTTATTCTACCTATGTAAAGAAAAATTATAATTATTACAACATTTACACTTGACATAGTTTTATACCTAACACTAAATTGCCTATAAAATAATTTCGACTACAGTAACACATATGTACAACTTTTTAACGTGCTTCAAAAGATGTATGAGAACTTATTGGTCACGGTGTATATATATATATATATATTGATATTTTTACCTCTGCTGAAATAAAAATAATCTGTTGTTTAAAAATGTCCTGCTAGCATTTTACTTTATAATCAATTATAATTTTATAAATAAATAAATAAATAAATAATCCTTAACGGTTAATTTTACAAACGTATCACCTATTCGGCGAAGTATACTCCTATTTCAAAGAGTAAACTCTGGCTTTCTACGTCTTCTTAGATCGTCACATTGCTTAATAAAAAGATATTATGTATTTTTGATTATATGAATTAAGTTTAATTCACAGCTATCCATACGGAAAATTTCTCTCGTGGATATATATGCCTGCGGCACATAAAGTGTTAAACGTGAATATTCATATTCATTTTTCAAAGTAAAGTATTGTTTTAATGGAACACCTTAGTTTTTTTTTTTTTTTTTTTTTTTAGGACTGCGGACTATTAATCTCAATCCACGGATTTTTACGATTGTTTGGACATTTATCGAAATAGAAAATTTATCTAAAATATAATTGAATAATTTGAAAGTGATGTTATAATATAAAAAAAAAAGAAATACTAATAGTCCTTTGTACTAAACTAAATTCTATTTTGCCAGAATTTCATCAATTTTTTTTTTTTTTTTTTTTTTTTTTTTTTTTTTAAGAAAAAGAAAAGGAAATTAATAATAATCAGTTTCGAAACGGACAGTATCGAAAAAAGTTTTTTTTAATAATTTTGAATTAAAAAACGCGCGTACAAAATGAAATACAGAATAAAATCAGATTTATAAATGGACAATACTTAAGCTCGTGGACTCAGTTCAATGATATATCAAGAAAAAATGACGGCACTAGTCTGATGAGATTAACTTATTATTATTATGATTATTATTATTATTATTATTATTATTGATGTGGTCTCCATTTTTAAAGAAGCTGGCAAATAGATTTCATTAATAAAAACTAACTTGTAAACTCAATGTGGCCTATGAAGATACTCAGTTTCATGCAAATCGATTTCTAAATATTTATTTTATTTTATTTATTTATTTATTTATTTTTGCGTACTTTACGTGACACGCATGCAATGCTTAAATATCTGATGCATTTTGCAATCCCACAAGTTATTACACCACTTGTCCATTTTCAACAAATACATTATCTATCAATAAGCATTTGGACACTTTCGAATTTATATGTTTTGTCAACTTGTAACTTTGTTCAATCTTGTAACTTTGGGAGCATAAAGAACATGTTATACTTCATATATTTCAGCGAAGGTTTTCTCCAGAGAAGGAAAAGAGTACCAGTAAATAATTAAGCAGAAGTCAAAATGTGTTGAATTACCTTGTAAAAAGTAATGCTTTAAATGCGTTTTGACTATAGTATGTGATTATGAAGATTCTTGTAACCATCTGTCTAAATTTATATTAGGCTACCACATATATTCATGGCGATATAACAATGTCCTTAAAAAATGGCAAAAAAATATCCCTTTTTTAATTATAACACGGGTATTAGACCCAGTAAAAAGCCACTTTTAGGAAACTTGACATAATCTACTGCAATCAGAATGCAAAAATTTTAAATATCTTATAAAATATGAGCAGGTTTACTAAATAGTTTTAAACTACGCATGCGCGAGGTTTAGCGCAATTTCATTTGCATAATCCAATAGCCAACCATTAGTCGTTATAGAAGCCAATGATTAGTTATAGAAGCCAACGAACGAATAATAGCCGACCATCATTCGTTTTGTGTAGCTTTTATTTTGCTGTTGCTCTTTTATAAATGTTTCCAATGAGGTAACCATGTCCTGGGTGTATATAAATGTTTCTTAAAGCATCTGTAACTACTAGTATTTATACAGCAACAAAAAGATTTTCACGGTTCACAAAGCCAACACGATGTAGGAATTCGTATTCATTATTTTTTTCAAGATTTTCTTCAATTGCATGTATATGGTCGATTGCCCTAAAACCACTTCAAAATCCTGCTTATTCTATGAGTTACACTGCATCTAACTGTTTCTCTAAGCGATTTTTTAATGTATACAGATGTACATTTGAAGTATGGGAATCGAACCAAGGTATGGCAGAACAGTAAGCAAGATATATTTCACGGGCCGAAAAAAGTTTTTATTGATAAGTATTATATTGCCCTTGAAATGGCTATACAACAGTTCGTTTTTCTGAGAAATATGACACAGCAGTATGTCATTCTCAGAAATACGATGTCGGAAGGGTAAAATAACTATTATAGACAATATCGTCTGTTAGATTGATCATGTCACATTTCTATGTTTTTGTAAAATTACATGACGGCGGCACATGATTTGTGATGTGAATGTTTAACAAAATTGGGGAAGATTTTTCTTGTAGTGCTGTATTTAGCCTTCTAGGGATGATTATGTAAGATAACTAAATATTTTGTAACTAGTATTACAACCGCAGAAATTTGAATTCGGTTTGACTCTAATTAGAAATTTCTGTAGAGTACACGAGAGTTTTGGTGTGGAGCAAAAGGTTGGATATGTTGGTAATTTTTCGTGTTATTCTGCCTGAGAATTACTACCTGTTCAATATGTTTTGATTGTCTTCCACTTTTGCACATCCTCCACTGTAAGGTTTGAGAAGTAGCTTGGCTGGAACTAAAAAAAAATATTGACTAGAAGACAACTTCAGCGCAGGGAAAACATCAACGGATTGTTGCTAAGATTTCGTATTATAGTGCCCGTGAGATGTCACCCCTATAATATGTTTTAATGTATTGAATTTGCAGTATTACATATTTAGAATATATGTGGGGAATAAAAATGTTATTTCTGGACTACAAATACAATAGAATTAGAGAAGAATAATGATCTAAATTTTACAATAACTTCACTTCAGCAACAATTGCTTCGTTCGCTTGCTACTCAAAGCTAAATTACTGTTAGTACATTTACTCTGATTTTCCTTCACAAAATTTCTTCTCCTAAAAACACTATATCGGTTCCTTTATTTCTTAATGTTCACTTCTTACTACAACTATTCCAATTTTTTTTTTAATCCGCTTCGTTTTTTACTTTGCTTCACATGAGAAAGCCGTGATCATGCAATTTATACTCTTGGTGAAAATCATGTATAACAATAAATTCAATTTTGCTGATTTAGTGAACTGAATGGAAACATATTATTAATTCATTGCCACAAAATTGCACCCAATCCACATTTTCAGTCATCCGTATACAATTTTTATTCCCTTCATTGTTTGAAACCTGGAGAATTGGCTCTTTAGACATCATTTCTTTTAACTCGTTAAAAGCGACTTTCTGCTCCTTCCGGAAAACAAATTGTATTTTTGACCGTAGGAGCTCTCATAGCTGTCGAGCAATTAATGGATATCCTCTTATGCATTTTCTGAAGCACTTTGTCAATCAGAGAATACTTTGTACTTCCTGTGGTTTAAGAAATGTTCTTACAGCTTTCGCTTTTATAATAGATGGTTTTGCGGTTCCCTCTTCACAATATGTTCCAACAATTCTAATTCAGTGTTTATGAATTGGCATTTCTTCAAGTTGAAATCTATACAAATTGGGCGTTAGTTTCAAAAATCATTTCAAGTATTTTAAATGCTTTATTTTTACATTTAGAGATTAATATGAACTCATCTAGGTACAGTACTCTTATGCCGTCTTTATTTAACTTTCTAAAAATATGACTTACGTATATCTGTAACATTGCTGAACTATTGCATAATTCGAATGGAACTTTCAAAAATTCGTATTGCTCATATTTAGTTGTAAGTGCAGTATATTTACTACATTTTTTTCTCAATATTAAATAAAAGTAGTAGAAAACGGACATTAAGAAATTAATCAAGGATCTAGGTAGTATTTTTAGGAGACTTCATGAAAGAAAGTTGCTGCAAATGTGTTAGGAGTGAGTTAACTTCTAGTAGGAAGCAAAGTTGGTAGGTTGCATGGGTTTTTCGTCACACTAGTGCTGCGCAGTGGACAATTGGCGATGGTCTGGAACTCGTCCCTAGAGTGGTCCTCCGACTTGCCATCACAATTTTGGTCCTCCACGGAAGGGATGGCTCTCACGCTACGGTGACCCCCAGAGGTATAACTTTGATGGGAACATGGATGACATTGCGGCCGCAACAGATTTTACAGGCACCAGCCATTAATAGTGTATACGACGGTCTTCGGCCGGCTCAAGTACCGAACCCGAAATCTTCCAATTACAAGGCCGGTACTCTATCGACTGGGCTACCGCAGCTTCAGTGGGAAGCAAAGAAAGCAATTATTGGTGAAGTGATGTTATTGTAGGATTTACAAAAGGCATTCCATAAAAACTGAGAGTTATTTTTTTACGCAGTGGCAACACCTCGAAACTAAAAAATAGAAGTACAGGCGATTTTTTCAAGCTGTTAACCGTACGTTTATACAAAATTCTGAACGAAGCAGACGATTTTTTTTTCCTATTTCCGTGCTTGTTTAAAGAACAGTTTTATTTGCCTTACAGAAATGGAGACGAGTGATTCAGAGTTAAAAAACGAAATGCGTTGTGCCATAAAAATTTGCTACCGTTTGGGCAAAACAGCTCAAGAAACAGTTAAGTTAATAAAGAAGCTTACAAAGACAAATGTTATGGTGAGTCTACGATTAATTAGATGGTATTGTGATTTCAAGAAAGGCCGTTTGTTTGCAGAACTAGCTTCTAGGCCTGGGCGACCAAAAAGTGTTGTGAATGATCGAAATGTTAACACTGTGTGAGTAATCCTTCAAGAAAATCGGCAAATGACATGTGAGGAGATAGCGGCATCAACAAACATTTCGAAAACGTCGATATTTCACATTCTACGCAACAATTTACAGCTTCGCTATGTTTGTGCCAGATGCGTCCCTCATAACCTTACTAAAGAACAAATGAAAACAAGAATTCACCAATGTTGTGAATGGAAACAGATGCTTCAAAATGATCCAAATCTCATAAAGACTGTAATAACAGGTGATGAAACTTGGGTACATCATTATGATCCCCTTACCAAGTCCGCAACAAGTGTATGGAAACATACTGATTCTCCGCCTCCGAAAAAAATCCGACAAACCAAATCTGCTGGAAAGGTCATGATGACTATTTTCTTTGATCATAAATGTGTAATCTATCAGCATGTTGTGCCTCCAACGACTACTGTGAATGGCGAATATTATGTTTCAGTTTTGAAAATTTTGTGACAATACATATCGAGATAGCGTCATGAACTGGTAGGGAATTGGACATTACATCACGATAATGCTTGCCCGCATGTCGCTACTTCTGTTCAGCAACATCTTAGTAAATGCAATATTAAAATCATGCCATGTCCCCCTTACAGTCCAGATTTCGCACCATGTGATTTCTGGCTGTTTCCGACGTTGAAGGAGAAGCTCCATGGCAGAAAATTTAATACAGATTCTGAAGTTATTTCAGCAATGGAGGGTTCTTTGAAGCAGCTTCCAGAAAAGGGCTTCTCTACATGTTTTGAAAAGTGGGTTGAACGATGGGACCGTTGCATATCATCTGACGGAAGGTATTTTGAAAAAGAATGATGTATTTTTTGCTGTAAATATATTTCTTGATTTTTTTATGATTTTACTCTCAGTTTTTATGGAATGCCCTTTGTAGTTCGTTATTTTTCTCTATGTCTATTGTACCTCAAGTTCAGCTTCCTAATAAATATTCAACCGAAAGCCCAGAGACTTATCATATTCAGCACATACTCCTAGACAATATCACTACTAATCCCCACACATATCATATTTAGAGTTTTAGAAAAAAAAATAATTTAAAGCACTATCATTCTTAATATAGATTTGTGGATATAAAATTCGCTTCTTTTTCTCAAAGTAGTTAACGTTTAGTTCTTCCTATTACAGTACCCTAAAAAATTCAACTTAGTTATGAAATTGAAAAAAAAAATTGTGGAGAAGGATAATTTTATGTAAATGTACTCATTTTCACACATACGGATATTTTTCCTTTCACATGTATTTAAAACAAAAATCACAATCCTATTTAATCGGAAACAATGTTGTAAAAATGCGATAAAGATTTCTGTATTTTAATAGTGGGGGAAAAATCCATCCATCTGTGTGACCGATATTATTATACGCCGTAGAATTATCCAGAAGTGTTAGAGTATAGCGGGTCTTTTGTAATTTTTAAGTTTAGTAATATGATTTTTGTTCCTGTTACTTTTAATTATTATACATTATTAGTTATATTATTTTATAACTTTTACAAACATGTTGAATTTATTTTGGATCATTGATCACATCTGCAACTACACTTCCATAAATGTCTATTTTATAAAAGTAGTTATCAAAATATTTATATAATATTCACATCTTTTGGAGAAATTAAATATTTTAGGAACCTTATACCATACGTTACATGAACTAAAATATGTTTAAAACGTATCCATGAAAATGTTTCTTTTAAATTGATTTTTGGTAAACCTTAAAATAACATTTTATGTAATCTACTTTAAGAACATCCATCTATATATTAATTTGAAACATGTTTCTGTCTGTCTCCACTATATTGAGAGAACTACTTGGTGTAAAAATTTGGTTGAGGTGTCTAAAAAAAGGTCTTGGTCTGTAGATGTGCTATGAGAAGAGAAAAATAAAAAAAAAGTCGAACGGTCCCCCCCCCCGTTTCTCCCCCGGGGGAAACTGGTGGGAAACCGTTTCACACCCGTTTGGGTTAAAAACACGTTGACCAGCTTAACTAAGCTTGAAATTACTTCACGGTGAAGAAATTGTACATATGGGGACTAGAGTCGAATACTAAAAAATCAATATCTGCGAATTTGTAATTTTCGATTTTAAAGGGGGGAAAAAGGGGGAAAGTAGATTTGGAGGGGAGGGGACAAGGGGGGAAATTAGTTTGAGAGGGAAATCCGTTCTAGACCCACACATGTAGCACCTTATTTCAAAGGTCTTGAAATTTCATGTCGATTGGGGATGTTTGTATACAGCATAGTGCGACCCCTGGTGGTGAAAAATGGAACTATTTGAATTTGCTGCAGACCACATCATGCTGCACCTTATTTTAAAGGTCTTGGTATTTCCTGCCGGTTGGTGATCTTCGTACAGAACACACTGTGCCCCCTGGTGGTGGAAAGTGCAACTAAAGGATTTTGCAGTTGACACCACCATGTGACACTTTATTTGAAAGGTCTTGGAAATTCAAGGCGATTGTTGATAGAGGTCTTGAAATTTCATGTTGATTGGGGATGTTTGTATACAATATAGTGCATCCCCTGGTGGTTAAAAATGGAACTAGGTGATTTTGCTGTAGACCCTATCATGTTACAACTTATTTTAAAGGTCTTGATATTTCCTGACCGTCGGTGTTTATGTATAGAATACGCTGCGCCCCCTGGCGGTGGAAAGTGTAACTAAAGGATTTTGCAGTTGACACCACCATGTGACACCTTATTTGAAAGGTCTTGGAAATTCAAGGCGATTAGTGATATTCGTGTACAACATACTGCGCTCCCTGGTGGAGGAAAGTGGATTTTGCAGCGCGTGCGTAGCATGCCTGCTATACGGTGCCGCTGCCACAGGCAGCGGTAACGCGAGTCTGAGGTTTGTTCGGTTCAAGGTTAATTTTTGAGAATTTTTCCACGTTATTAGCGGCCTGCATATACGTGCCGCAGGCACTGGGACACGAACCCGAGTTCCGTCCTGTTTGAGGTTTTTTTTTTTTTTTTTTTTTTTTGTTACAGATGAATATTTATTTTGTGATGTTTTCATTTAAAAATAGAAATTCAAAGAAAATCTAGTTAAAGATATAAAACCATACAAATTTAAGGTTCATTTAAGGTTATTATCAAGGGCCCGGGCATTGCCGGGCGGGTTCGTTCGTTTCCAGGTTAATTTTTGGGATTTTTTTTTTATGTTGTTAGCGGCCCGCGTATGCACTGCAGCAGACACTGGGGTCACACTGCAGAGATTCGTTGGGTTCGAGGTAATTATTTTTTGTTACAGCTGATTATTTTTTTTCGCAATGCTTTTATTTAAAAATAGAATTTCAAACAAATTCGAGTTAAAGATATAAAATCTAACACATTTAAGGTTCATTTAAGGTTATTATCACGGGCCCAGGCATTGCCGGGCTGGTTCGTTCGGTTCCAGGTTAATTTTTGGGAATTTTTACCATGTTTTTATTAACTTCGATTCTTGTGTGTTTGTGTGTTTGTCAGGGACAAATCTTGCAATCGATTTTTAACTAACTTCCCGACTAGCTAGATATTTGAAATTTTCAGGACAGCTCACAACACGGTGACAATACATTTTTCTAATAATTTTAGTCAACTGCTTCAGGTTCCGCTGCCTTCGGCAGCGTTTATATGATTCGGCAGAAAATTTATTTAACTAACTTCCCGAGTAGCTAGACATTTGAAACTTTCAGAATAGTTCAGAATAAGGTTAAAATGCATATTTTTAATACCTTTAGCCAAGTGTTTCGGGTTCCCGTTGCCTTCGGCAGCGTTATCAGTACAAGGATCGCAATCGATTTTTCCTAACTTTCCGACTAGCTAGACATTTGAAACTTTCAGGATAGCTCAAAACACGGTAACAATACATTTTTTTAATACTTTTAGTAAACTGTTTCAGGTCCCCACTGCATCCGGCAGCGTTTATATGATTCAACAGAAAATTTATTTAACTAACTTCACGACTAGCTAGACACTGGAAACTTTCAGAATAGTTCAGAACACGGTGAAAATGCATTTTTTAAATATTTTTAACCAACTACTCCGGGTTCCTGCTGCCATCGGCAGCGTTACCAGTACAAAGCTTGTAATCGATTTTTCACTAACTTCTCGATTAGCTAGACATTTGAAACTTTCAGGATAGCTCATAATACAGTGACAATACATTTTTTTTTATACTTTTAGTCAACTGTTTCAGGTCCCTACTGCCTTCGACAGCGTTTATATGATTCGAACGAAAATTTATTTAACAAACTTCCTGACTAGCTAGACATTTGAAACTTTCAGAATAGTTCAGAATACGGTGGAAATGCATTTTTAAAATATTTTTAACGAAATGTTTCGGGTTCCTGCTGCTTTCGGCAGCATTACCAGTACAAAGCTTGCAATCGATTTTTCACTAACTTCCCAACTAGCTAGACATTTGAAACTTTTATAATAGCTCAAAACACGAGAGCAATGAATTTTTTTTTTTGTTTATTTATCCAATTACTCCGGGTTCCCGCTGCCTTCGGTAGCGTTTATATGATTGAACAGAAAATTTAAAAACATGGTATATAAAAAGATCTTTTTATCTTGTAATTATTTTATTTTGTTAGCGCCGTGTATGCGCTGCTGCAAGCACCGAGGTCACAAGGCAGAGTTTCGTTCGGATCGAGGTAATTGTTTTGTTACAGAGGATTATTTTTTTCGTGATGCTTTCATTTAAAAACAGAAATTCAAACAAAATCGAGTTAAAGGTATAAAATAATACAAATTTAAGGTTCATTTAAGGTATCATGGGCCCGGGCAACGCCGGACGGGTCAGCTAACATATAGTCTCAGTATTAAACGAAATAGAAAAAAAAAGATAGTATCTGTTTATTTGAAGTCAGTTTGACGTAACATTGAGAGTACTTTGTAGAAAGTGGTGTCATACATAGTATTTCGATTTATAAGCATTTTTCCGACTTACTTTTTTCAAGTGAAATGTCGTAAATTATATTAGATGTTTTAACATGAAATACATTTAAATAATGATGCGGCGGTTTTTGAAACATTACGGTCAATAAAGTGATCGTTGAATTCAACGGGTTCCAGCTAGTATGTTTTATTTAAAAAATGATTTTCTTCTGTTGACAGATAGATTATAGGTGTAGTATAAAAGCGTGATATATTCTCGTTGGTTTTATTTTTTTTATAACAAATTATGACTTGATATAAAATCTGTGATTTACATTTTGTTCTGTTAATTTTAAATAAGACAAGTTCTGAAAAATCATGTTGAGATATGGTACTAATTAATGATTTCTGTAATTATATGTTTTATGTTATTCAATCTTCTATTCGGATTTTATAATAATTGTAGTAATATTTTCTTACAAATTCATAAATATTAATTTTAACATACTTACACAATAAAAATATTAAAAAGATGGCATAGTACTAAAAACTTATAGCATAATATTTAATAATAACGAAAATTCGATATACATATTTTTATTTATTCACTTGTTGCAAATAAAAGTACTTTTACACGTAGTGTATTTATGTGTACATATCTGGCGAATACAGCTTGATGCAAACATATATTTTTAATAAATATGTATAAGATTTATTTCTATATTATTATCGTTTATTTCTAAATATGTATACGAATATTTCCATTAAATTTCCTTTTCTTGTATCACCATTTATTGAAAACTTTTATCGAAGGTTTTATTGCTGGTGCACTGTTAGAAAAGTTTCAGTAGTCAAATTTATCATGCAGACACATCTGATTTTTTAATATTATAACATTATATATATTTCTCTAGAGAAAATATACTCTGAAATACAGTAAGCCTACAGCAAGCACGTATTCTCGAACTTTCTCAATTATTTTGCCAAATGGTTCGCAGGTGTTTGCAAAAGTCTGTTACTTGATTTCTGCGCAATTTTAATATATCTGGAATGACATGACAAATCTTGCAGACGAGACCTTTTATATACTTTTCTTTTAGTAATTTTATTTTTTCTATAAAATTATTTTATACCTTAGAAATTGCATGAAAAATGAAGTTTAAATATAACAAATAAATTTTATTAATTAAATAAAGTATCAGTAAAAACGAAAATATTACATTACATTTATTATAGTACAATATATTATAGAAATATATTTGATGCATTATATTATATAATGTATAATTTTTACGAAATTTTTAATTAGTTTGTTTATAAAAGTATATTTCTGCTTATGAAATATTATAATTTTTAAACTACTATTGCACATTTAAAAATGAATCTACTTATTAATTTATGCATATAATCCATAATATAGTGAGTGAAAATGTTTAATTAAAAGTCGGTTTTCTTTAATGAATTGATAAACATCACAAACTTATAATAGCAATAAGAAACTTAAACGTTTTACTTTCTTCAACATGTATAAAAACAAAGTATTGGATTCGTGAAAATTTTGGTGCTCCGGTTTTTCATGCAGTTACGTGTTTTGAGATATCGTGTACATTATTTGAAAATTTTTAGAAAGTGTCTGTCTCTGTGTATGTGTGTCATAAATATTGTGGATGCTGTATCTCACGAACTAATCTATTAAATATAACCAAACTTGTCATTTCCATAGACCTTCACATAAACGGTTGCTGATTACATTATAAGATCAATCGCTGTACAGGTAACTTTCAGTTAATTTTTCTTAATTTTTAATATTGCGCAACAGGACAAAATTTCGTATAAGTATACATAATGAAAGATATTTTTAATGAATTACTATAAAATACATATATGTTATTGGTAACAGTAGTAGCAAACTATAGAAAAATTTGTTTTCATGTAGGAGCATCGTTGCCCACATTGAGAAAGGGAAATATCTACCTGGGGATGTAATTTTTTAAAAGAATTCATCAATAACTTTTAAACGAATGGTTAAACCATTGATATGTGATAATTCTAAACATGTTATCATTTTTTTCATCTTTAACAAAAAACAAAATTAGAAGGAAAAAAAAAAAAGATTTATTTTACATGTTTTTGCAAAATTCATTTTCTTTCAGAATTTAGCGTTATACTTTTCTAAAATAAAAATCAGGTACATTCGTAATAAAATAATTCATAATGAAAAATAATTTCAGCAAATAATAATTTAATAAACGTTTTGTACATTGTTCAAAATTTCAGGTCAGACTTCAACCACTATATGGAGTAAAGTTATAAGCAATACTATAATATGGTTGAACACCACTTTTTAGTTTTCTACTTCTTGTGATTGAATTTCAGTTGCACCAAAATTAGAGCTACCATAGCAGGTACTGACAAGGGATGTGCCTCGGCGTACTTGCGATTGTAATTCCTTTGAATTAAGGAGATGGCGTCACTAGCGTGATGAAAATCACCGGCTGAGAAAATAAAATATGTGTTACTATAAGAAAGTTTATTGAAGTACATCCTTTTAAGAAGAGAGAAAAATCTATTATATATTCGAGGAAGTATGATACATTAAAATACTTTTTGAAAACAATCAAAGCTTCAATTAAAGAGCGTGGTCGAAAACATAGGATAAAGTGCAAATGTTGTGCAATAACTCACACATACTCCAAGATAAGTCCCTAGAAAAATTTAGATCCTTTTATGAAAATCAACAAAATTAAATAAGCGTGCAAGAAAGCGTGGCACAGTGATAATCTTGAGCGAAAAAGGTCTTTAGTCCTATCCCTTTCTCGGTCGAATGATGTTGTTGTTCTTTTTTTTTTTTATTTAAAACATAATAAAAATATTTGGTTCAACATAAAATTACCAAATCATGGTAACAGGTTAAACAAACTTGTGGTTGCAGATAATTTAGTACCAAGTTTTGATTCAAACTAACACCAAATTTTAACAGCGCACTGTGTGAATTTTTATTAGGAAATACAGAAGAAAGTCTTGGTTGTTGATTGCTTTCTTATTGTTTTTTTCTTATTACTTTTCTTATTATTACTTTTTATTTTACTGATATGAGCAGTTTTAATTCTAGAAAGCTGAATACTTCCTTATATGTTTCATACGGAATTTTATTATATTTTTCTTTAAAAGAAAAAAAAAAAAAAAAAAAAAAAAAAAACTAAGTAATTGAATTAGTTTAAAAATATAATCTGATACTTTTACTCCGAAACATTAAAAAACTCAGAATTCATTCCACAGCTGATTCTAGAATATCATTAAATTGAAATGTTACACATTTGAAATAATTGAATTGACAGTCTCTATCCATGCATTAAATTAAATGTCAAAATTTAATAAATGATCTAAGATTTTTAATCTTATATTAACATTAATTCAAAATGCATAACATATAACTTCTGTATATTTAAAGTATAGATTTTTCTTACATTTAAATGTACTAGATATCCGTAATCTATCCATAACCAATTTCATAGGCCATTGTGATTTATAAGATAAATTCTACAACGGAAATCGATACGAGGCTTATAGATTTCTAGTAATTAAAAAAAATAAATAAATAAATAAAACTTGGAGAATAGAGAAGTTACATTTTATGCAAAATTTAAAGTTACTTTAAATTTAACTAAAGACATATTATCTGATAAGAAATATGAAAAAATAATATTAATGATGATAATAATAGCAGTAATTGTAAGACTAATACATCTTAGCTATAAATCTTCCCGCTACATTTTCTTTATTTTTCTTTTGTGCCACAAATTACCCCAATGCAATTTATTTACGAAATTTACACTCATGTTTGTGAAAATTGCAACACCAAGAAGGAATGCGAATATAAGAATGATATTTATTGAACACATATATTATAGTAGGAAGAGCAATTGATTAAATTTTCAGGAAGTTTTGAGTAATATATCCGGAGAAAACAGTACATAAAGCAGCGACCTCTGGGAGTAATAACTACACTTATCTGCCTAGGCAATGACTCGAACAGCGATTGGATGACATATTCGGATACAACACTTCATAAAGATTCAACAGGATGCCAATGCTCATAGACCGTAGTTACTGGTGAGTTCTGGCAGGCCACTCGCTTTCAACGATGAAACAGACATTTTCATTGGAGCGAGATCAGGAGAACACGCTCGCCGGAGCAACGGTCTAACACATTCTCTATCAAGGTAGGCCCGGATGCATATAATGAAACACTAACGCTTTCAGCACCTCTTTGGCGCATTGGCGAAACCGCTAAAGCACAACCAGTTCTATCGTCAATTCCCATTCCGCTTCCGCTCCGTAGTTTTTTTCTTTCTTTTTTTTCTGTTTTGTTTTGACCTTGATCAACGTATCGTTTCTTTTTTTAGTCTGTGACTTGCTTATTAGATGAAATTCTTATAACGAAATATATCAGTGAATAAGAAATGATGGAATGAAATAATGAAATGCATTAGTGAATACATTAGTGAATTAGATAATAAAAATGAAAGGAAGAAATTTCACATTTATGTTAAAATAATAATAATAAAAAGTTTTAACTTTTCTTTTAACTTTTCTTTTCATTTCTTTCTTTCTTTTTCTTTTTTTTTTTTTTTTTTTCTTTTCTTTTCTTTTCTTTTTTTTCTTTTTATTTTTTTATTTTTATTTAATAACCAATCACACATGTATTTATTAAAACTATTTTATAGAAAAGTTTGATATATTTTATGTTTATTACTCAGTTGAAAAAAAAAAAAAAAATTGAATGAATGAATGAAAGTGGAGGCGACAACTTTTATTTTTTTCAAAAATATTAAAATTAAATATTTAAGCTGAAGTGAAATATAATACCTAAACAAGGAAGAAAGTATCATCTGACTTGCATAGAGCATAATTACTTACCAACTATGCTTACTCATTACTCGTTACATAGTTTAATCTATATATTCTTTAGTATATTTTACCTCACAAGTGACACTTAGAAAACATTTTATTTTTAATTACGGAGGAAGACAACTCGCAACAGTTATTTTTACAGCTTTACTTTTAAAGAAAATCGTACTAGAACTTAGTTAGGTGCAGCCCTGTACGTTATTTAAAGACAGCAAGTACACAAAATTATATTTTGTTTTTAACTGCAGAGCCAAAAATATCATAAAAGCATATTTGCCAACTTGTACTTTTTTTCCCCTACTGGTAATTTTTAATAATTTTTTTTAATAAATGTTTTAGTAGTTTTCTGTGATTAAACATGATGAAACATTTTGCAGAGAAATAGTGGTGCTATAAAACCGTAGACGTTGGCACCTATGTGAAAGAAATATTTTATAATTTTATTTCCAAAATGAAAGCTTTTAAAATTTTCTGTAACCTCTATGTCATCTAAAATTTTCATGTGCTCTATTGTCTATACGGTGTACTTGAAAAAAAAATCTTAACACTTTAAATCTACTTTGGGCAATTTCCATTTACATCTCACACTATATCTCAACATAAATGAATAATTTACGCTAAACATACCTTATTCTGAAAGAGAAATAGGTTTGTGCATTTAAATAATGTGTAATTATTTTAAAATATTTCTCACAAACCCCAATGCATCGTAAATCTTTAGCAAATATCAGTACACAAAACGGTTGTGCAGTTAACGCAATATTCAAATGAAAACACCTGAAAAAAAAAATTAACATTCGATGGTGTTTTCCAAGCGTAAAAATAACTGCACATTCTGATACAAGAATGAAAGAAGCTAGAAAAATTAAACTGAAGCCTATTTTTGTTTTCTAAGTAATCAAATATAAAATTTCCTACAAAACCAAATTTAATTTAGGACGATAATTATTATTTTTTTTAGTACATTTTTTTTACATAAAGACATGGGGTAACTGTGATGCGTTCCTTAGCAATGGTTGCTCTATTCATTTTTAAAAATTTCTTTCGCATGTTTTCATTTAATTTAACTTTTATTACTTTTTCTATTTTTTTTTCTTCTTTTTTTGATGTTACAGGACAAAAGGGAAAAAAAATAGCTGGTTTGAATATACAAACAACGTTTAAAAAATAAATAAAATAAAATAAAATTTATTTGCTTTAAAATATGAAGTTGTTTTCCTCAACAACGGTTCGAATCATTTCTTGAAAAAAAAATTTGGCGCAAGACTAAAAAAAAAAAAAGAAAAACATCTCATTTCTGCCAATTTTATCTTTAATTATATTTTTTAAACTTGTTTTTATTATTTATTTATTTATTTATTTATTTTACTTATTCTTACCCATATATATGACAGAAAAAATATTGTTTTGCGGTCAAATTTTCGAAAGTGAGTTCTTATTGTATTTACATGTTTTAAAGTCCATTTATCCAAAAATCAGGTTTCTAGCGATTGATCTGTGTGTGCCTTTGTGTGTGTGTTTGTTTCTCATCAGCATATCTCAAAAAATGTAGCAGCAATATATATCCATAGAAAAAGTATTGTGAATCAAATTTTCAAAATTGAGGTTTTTTTTTTTTTTTTTTTTTTTTTGAATATTTGCATGTTTCGAATTCCTCTGAATCCGAAAATTAGATTTTTAGCTGTTGATCTCTCTCTTTCTTTCTCTTTCTCTGTGTGTCTATGTGTAATCAATCAACATATCTAAAAAAAATATAGTAGCAAAATGTACAAACTTAGAATTCTAAATCTATATCATATAGTGATGCTGCACCAATTTTTGCTGAGATTAAACGAATGCTTCGTGTTTAGGCACATCGAAAAGAATTTCAAATGCATTACGTCTTTAGGTGAAATTTTTGATAGGTGCAGTTTATGTTATACTAAACAAAATGAAACGAATATACATTTTTTTATATGTATAAAAGCATGTTTCGTGTAGAATATGGTATGAAAATTATTCATGATTTATTTACAACGCTATCCAATAGAAATAGAATATGATGAAATTATATTTGGAAATTGTAGAAAATCTACTCAGAGGTATGAAAATTAATTCTTCTTACGCATACGGCAAATAAAGTATTTTTTAAATGAAGTTTTATGTGCTTGTTTTTGTATAACGCGTTTCGAGTTTCTTTGAATACTAAAGATTAAGATTTTAAGTATCTAATTATTCATGATTCATTTACAACGCTATCCAATAGAAATAGAATATAATGGAATTGTATTTGAAAATTGTAGAAAAACTACTCAGAGGTATGAAAATTAATTCTTCTCACGCATACGGCAAAAAAAGTATTTTTTAAATGAAATTTTATGTGCTTGTTTTCGTATAACGCGTTTCGAGTTTCTTTAAATACTAAAGATAAAGATTTTAAGTATTTTTTCTTGTGTATGTCTGTTTTCAGCGTAACTAAAGTAATAATAATAATAATAATAATAATAATAATTGTAGCCAGTTTACATGTTGAATTTAAAAGTTCATGTGAGTTTGCAATTTCATAAACTTGATTAAAATTGAATTCCATGGAGTGATGCAGGTGATAGTTCTCTGAATAATCTTGCGTAAACTTTTAAATTTAACAATAATCTGAATTCTACATAAATATAAGTAATATGTTCAAACGGCTCCTCACACAGAAGCATTTGTGAAATAAAAATATTCCTAAACATCTTTTGAGTTCTTTTTAACGTAGGCTTGTATACATTACTAGTTAACTTATTATTTAATTATTGAATATTTTATTATATATATAAAGAAAAAGGTACTAAGGCAATTTATTGATTTTTAGTAATCTAATCTAATCTCCTATCATTTTATGATTACGTTCACAAATTGCTGAAGATTAGTAATATCAATTCGTATAATTATGACCATTAAAATACGCTTAAATAATAATAATAATATTTCTTTAAAAAAAAAAAACGAAAAAAAAAACCTTGTATTTTGTTTCAATACCTATTAAAAATAAATTTCATCTTTTGAAAAGACTTTCTTTTTATTGAATCCTCATTTACAATTTACCAGATAATTGCAAAACAACCCTTTCTTCCCCCTGCTTCTTCCAAGTACGGAATAGGGTTGTTGTGCGCTGTATACATGAGGTAGGGATAGGAGAGTGCCATATTTCGTGTGACGCATTTCGTCCTCGCCAACGAAGTTACCGCGCTAACAGGTGCTGAAAGCGTTAGTCTTTCATTATATGCGGCCCGGACAATACAGACAACTTGCGGTCGTGCCTTATCTTGCTTAAATGTTGTTCTACGGAAGCGTAGAATATTTGGCAGAGGGGCGGGCCGTAACTCTTACCAGAATTTTAATGGCCACTACTCAGAGAGCCAGAAATGCGAGCAAGAAGTAACCGAGACGTGTATCCAATGGACCCCATACCATCACTGCAGGTGATGGACAGTATGACGATGTCGAATCACAACGGATGATGCGCACTATTCACAATGCTGTTAAAAACGGATAAAACAATCTTGATGCTATAAAGAGGATTTTGATTTGTCTAAAAAGCGACTTCACGTCATTCCTGCGTACACGTTCGTCGTTGATCACATATTAAAGGCATCCATATCAGTGATGCAGTTTTGAGCGTAATCAAAATTTTGGTAGTCGCATACTGGGTCACCACCTAGATTGATGGTATGCGATACTATTGGATACACGTCTCTATCAACTGTTGTTTGCATTCCCACCTCTCTGAATATCCGCCATTACATTTCTGGCGAGTTAAGGCCCATTGCTCTGCTCTATATTCAAGGCCACCGTAGCGCAATATTTAAGCAGACAATGCACGAGTGCAAATTGTCCGTATTGTCCAGATTTTCCTTGATTCAGAATATGTTCGACTGTTGTTCTGTCCAGCGCGTACTCCTGTTCTTGCTCCAATGAAAATGGCTGTTTAATCACTAAAAAGCAACTTGCCCCCCATCACTCACCAATAACTACGATCGATGAATTGTGGCATTGTGTCGAAGCTTCATGAAGTGATCTACCCGCATATGTTATCCAATCG
Organism: Salticus scenicus; assembly: GCA_963930645.1. Taxonomy (NCBI): domain Eukaryota; kingdom Metazoa; phylum Arthropoda; class Arachnida; order Araneae; family Salticidae; genus Salticus; species Salticus scenicus. The sequence goes on along the minus strand of OZ005652.1, from coordinate 363,607,963 downwards.
CTGTTTGAGTGAATGCCAAGGCAGATAAGTGCTGTTATTGCTCACAGAGGTCGCTGCTTTATGTACTGTTTTCTCAGTACATATTACTCAAAATTTCCTTAAATTTTAATCATTTGGTCTCGTATCCTTAACCCACCTAATAAACCTAACGACTGGCTTTTTAATATCGTTACCCGGCTTCCCCTACGTCAGAAACTAACCAGAATCTATAACTTTTTAATGCATCTTTCCAATTTGACCGACTAATTTTTCAATCTTCCAAGGCAGTTACCAACTTTTCTCTTGGAGGACCATACAATTTTTCTTCACAAGCTTTTCCATGCGAGGGATCAAGGCTCCGTTCTTCGTTTCATATTCTTGTTCCTTGTCGCCCTCTGTCGTGTGAAAGCTCCGCTTTGGCGACCTCTGTAACCTTTTTTTTTTTTTTTTCTGTTTATGCAATAAACAACGGAGGAGGTTTAACCTTTAGACACGGGCTCTTTTGAATCACCACAGTGCCATCGGAGCCCCTCTCTAAAGGTTGAAATCGCTCAAAACCGCTGCATAGTGGTGAGCGGCCACCTTCCGTCTTAGAATCTTAGAATCATTTGGTCTACTACCTACTATAATGTAAGTGTCCAATAAATATCATTCTGATATTCGCAATCCTTCATGTTATTGCAATTTTCACAAACATGAGTGTATTATTTTTCAAACGTATTTACAATTGTGATTGCAGACGATTTTCATCTCAGAAAATTAAAGCGACAGATATTGAAGTTAAAGCGAATTTTGTGACTAAAGGAAATATCTTAGAAAATACATTTTTCATATATATGTATAGATTCTTTTGGTTTTAATTTGCAATTTGTTTTATTTGTTTTATTTTTGGTTTTATTTTCAAGTTTTAATATGAAGATATATACAATGAAAATAGAAAATCTGTAACTATGTCTTAAAATGTCACACATCGATATAAACAATGTTAATTTTCTGCATTTCTAGCTTGTTTTTGCGTTAAAATACCTGATTTTCTTAAAAACATATTAAAAAGGTTTAACAAGGCAGATAATGGCCATAACGCCTAATTTGACAACTTTTTTGCTTCTTCTCGAATTTTTGGCGAGGAAATCCTTATTATCGATGTACCGGATATTTAAGCTCTAAATGAATTAGTGTAGAAGTTACTAGAAAATTCTCAATTAATAGGACGCTATCAATGGAAAATCCTTGCGACGACTCTGTCAGTTTCACGCCAACCGGCTTAATGAAAAGAGCTCTTGACTGAGTGTCTTATTACTGTTTGATTACATTCTATTGCTGTAATCAAACATTAACAAGAATATTGTCTAAATTTATTTCTAATAATCACGCATATCGTTTTAAAATATATATTACTGTACTAAAAAGAAAAGCATATTTTTCGATAAGTTTTTGGTATATTTGTTGTATTCTTTAATATCTGAAAAGGTTTAAAAATAAAATACTAAGTTTAATAATAATAATAATTTATCAGCGATAAGCATCTTAAACATCGAAACTGAATAATTAAAATGTTAATGACATTAATAATGATTTAATTATTGACAAATTTTCCAACTTTAAAACTTTTAAAAATTTAGTTTAAATTCACGATTCCAAAATCTGCCTACAAATAAACATGAATTGTTATGAAATAATAATACTAGCTTTGGATTACGATAGTACTCTTTAACTACATCTCTTGCGACCATGGAAGCCTCTGCGCAAGTGCGGATTCAACGAGTCCACTAGTAAAATAGGGGAAACAAGCTTTTCGTTGAGAGAAAATAAGCGATAAGGGAACACCGAATGACTGGATGCTTACTAAATTCAAACCTGTAGTTAACTTCAACTGTAGTTAACTTATTTAAAATACGTAGACATGGATATTCTTCTGTTAAAAATTAAAAAACAAAGTTAATTTTATTTAAAATTCTCACATGTAATGAATCAAAAAAAAAAATATTAAGATAAACGAAGCATGTAACTTGCAGCTAAGAAAGCGAATTCGTAACTAAACAATCTTAAACAATTTGTGCATAATTGATATATTTTTTTTTTCGCGTTTTAAAAATTATTTTATGTTTCCCTACACTTCCAATCCATAGGCTACTAATTTTTCATATTTATTACGCATTTTACAAAAAAAAAAAAAAAAAAAAAAAACCCTCTAAACCTCTACACATGAAATTTAAGATAATATGTTTTAAGCTTTACTTCTTATGGACAGTTTTATTGCAAAGACATAAAACTTCGATTTGTTTTACGGATACTAGAATATATTTCGTTATACAAGGAGAGTAGAGCGTGAGCACCGATGTCTTGATCGGGAAGACGCTCGACTTTGAATCCGTTGTTTGTCAGTTCGATTCCAGGCGGGGGCAACGGGGAGTATTTTTGTAAAAATTGTTAATATATATTTTTTTATGCTCTAGAAGATTCTAAAATCTATTTTTCACAGGTAAACAGTATAAAACGCATCTTTTTATTTATTTATTTATGAAAAATATTCACTATAGACAGGACCAAAGATAGCGGAATTTCAGACATTTCGAGTGTGAAACGATGTCCCTTTTAAGACACTTTTTAGCATCTGAAAACTGAACACCCGTTTCAGACACAATTGTGTCTGAATTTCAGACACTTGTATTTACAGTGTATTTTGAGACAATTTAGCTTATTTTTAAGAAACCATTTTTAACAGTGGGAAATACTGAAAAAAAATGAAATTTTCGTTCTTATAAACCATGAAATAGCTGGCATTTAACATTTAGTAATGGGAAAAAATAATATATAGGAAATACATTTAGAATTTAGTAAAATATTGATATAACAAACAAAACACTTTTTTTATAAAGAGAAAATAAAAAACAATACATTTACCTCTACCTGAGAGCAAAATTTAATACCTTGTAATATAGCACAGAAATCGATTCAAAATGAAATTAAAATTGTCTAAAATTCAATCTTTCGAATTAAGATTTTAAAGAAGTTTAAAAATTATAATTTTAAGAGCACTGGTTTGTGTGTTTTATTAAAAGAATATAATAGAAATATCTATAGCATTGAATAAGTATTTGTAGTTTCAATAATGTTTATAAAACAAATTTCCTTATAGAATAAAAACGGAGTGATTTAATTCCAATGTGCTAATTATTTTATTTCCTGATATAAATATGATCCATAAAAAAATTATATAATATATTTTTCGCAAAAAACTTTAATGTAAAATTCTTCATTTCAAGTGAAATACGAAAAGAGAGCATTATATTTTGTATAACCGCTTCTTTTCAAATTTGTGATATTCAGAATACGTAACACTCGTTCTAACTTTTAGTCTAAAACTTCCAAAAATTTTCAACATGGTTACTTTAATGTTGGAAAAGAAATGCCGTAAGGAAAATATATTTTGGCTTTTCAATCTATCAACAAACTTTCTTATGAGTTCTTTAAAAAATATTTAATATGCAGTTATGTTAATCCACACAAGTAATCAATACTTGGGGTTGAGGGAAAAATTTGACAAAAAATAATTTTTTAAAATGTAAATGTTCTTTTATGTTATAGAAAAGATGCAATCGATAATTTTACAATCGATATCGGAAGTTCATGGAAACAATTTCTATTCAGAAGAATGTTAAACAATTATGATCTTTTCTTAAATATATACCGGAAATAGGATTCTTTTGAATGAAAGTGTCAGATTTATTTTTCTATTTTTATTTGAAAGACATTTCCGACATTTTATGCAAGATTATTACATTTAAACAAAAAGTTGCAAAATATTTTGAAGGGAATCAAAAGCAGTGAACATAATTTGAAATTCATTTCCTGAGTATTATTGATAGATGTAATCTTTTGAACTAGATGGTATATAAGCACATTTTTATTATATTATAATTATTAATCTTACTCTCATTACTCTCATTATTATTATTATTATTAATATTATTTTGAAGTTTAAAAACTGCATAATTTTAAAATGTGTTAAATTATGAAATTAAAAAGAATACCCACACAACACAAAATATCTAAAAGACGTCTATTTAACATCGAAATGCATCTATAACATCCAGAACGTCTTTTAGATGTCTATAGCATTAAAGAAAAAGATGTCTATTAGACATCACTCCTTTAGATATCTATTAGATATCTGTAACCTCTAAAATACATCTTATAGTTATCACTGTTTCGATGTCTCATGGATGTACACTTTTCGACATCTAATGGACATACTTTCTTCGACATCTAATGGAATTTTGAATAATACGTATTATGCTCCTCTTATAGAGCATCTCCATGAACTTGGGAATAGATGAACGACGTTTTAACCGAGACCGTAACCGTGTGTAACCAAGCGAAATCTGGTTTGTGTTTGTTTTGATGTGGTTTTAATCAAGGCTTGTCTAATTATTGTGTTTAAATTTTAATCAAGAGACATTGTAAATTTTCAGCCCTCTGCCTAATCAAAAGGTGAGTTATGAATTTCATCGTTCACGTATTTATTTTTTCTTTCATTCTCTGAATGATAGGCAAAACATGTTACAGAGGTATCTGCATTCCGGATTTTTTTATTTATTTTTTTTTTTTTCCACAGAATTTTTAAACAGTAGTATTTCTTGTAATTTTCTGATAATCTGCAGCTATTACATGTTATAAAAGTTAAACTATGGAAATACTGATTGAAAAATTACCGGAGTGCAAATACTGTTTTCATGCTGTTACAGAAATTATTATTTGTAAATGTAAATGCTTATTGTTTTTCCAAAGTTATTATTTATGTCGAAAGTGTAGATTTCTTCAACAGGTTAGTTAAAATTTAAGATTGATTTTCGTATTTATAAATCTTAAGAGAGGGTGAAAAAAATCTGCTAAGTGTAATTACTCAAATTTGAAAAATTCCAATTAAATTTTTGCTAGAAAGGGTTGTTTGTTTATTTTATTCCACTTCATTTATTTGTCGAGTGTTAACCCTGGTTTGAGGTGACACTCTGCAGCTATTTTGTGTTAGATTTAGGCTCATTTGACAGGCCTGTGGCTTAGAGTACATTCTAAACAGCTATGAATGCGTTAACCAGGATTTGAACCCTTCCTGGCAATCAGGTAGGCCTAAAATACGAATGCAATACATTGATAAATTACAATTTTTTTTCTTTTCCCTATTAAGCATGTTGTCACACAAAAAAGATTGTATTTACTCATGTTTTATCCAGGTATTTGTTATCTATAATAATAATATATAAATATATAAGAAAATACACGTCAGCGATTTATCGCTGGCATGCAGTTAATACACAAGTACCAGTAATTTACACTGATATAAATTTACAGGGATGAGATTTTTCAGATTTTCAGCTGATTTCAGCTTTTTTGTAAATTTTTCTTTTCATCTTTTTTTTTCAGTTTTCTCAACTTTTCTTGTGATTTTTGATGTGCATTTGTTACACCAACTAATCTAAACTTGAATGAATACTAAACAAAGATTAAACTTATTTATTACTCTAATATAATAGATTTTGTCATAAAAGTTCAAGTATTTCATTTCCTTTGTGTACAGTTTCAGCTTTATCTTTTTGCTAATCTGATCCCTGAAATTTAAAAGCTAAATGAATTAGGACTGAAAATTTAAATCTTTGAGTCTGATCATTTTTTGTGACTCATACTTTTTCTTTTTAAATGTATAAATCCATTTTCAAAATGTCAAAGGCATGATTGCCATTGAAAAAGTTCAGATGCATGAATTCTCTTTTAATAATGATAAAACTAACAATTTTATGAAAATATATTGAAAAATTTTAAATTTAATATAGTCTTCTGATAAAGTTGCAGAACTATTACATCAATCTTGATTGTAACTAAAAATAATCCTAACAGATCTGATTTATGGGTAACTAATATTGAAATTGTATACATTCTGAGGGAGTAGAGTGAAATGCAAACAACATTTTTACAACTCTAAATAATGTGCTTTGTAAGTGGTTTAATGAAAAGAGTAATTAAATATTCGATGAATTTGCCTTAAAAATAAAAATATATTGCTTGTTACATTATGAATCTATATTAATATGTATAGTAAGTAAAAGACTGGCGTTAATTTTTGCTGCTGAATACAAAAAATTTCAGATCAAATTAATTTAATTTTTGTTTACTTTTTACTTTATTTAATTTTTTAAATCTAGTTTTTATTAATAAAATAGGTTGTAGTTTTTATTAAAACATTTAGTATAATAAATACTTTGCAACTTTAAAACATTAGCTTACCTTAGAAAACTATTAAAATTTTTTACAAAAAATTCTTTTTGATTTGTGCAAATATATTTTGGCCGTCAGTTGCAACCATCATCAGTGCATTTATGATCCGTGCTTACCCTGGCTTCATTTCTTACTCTTCAGTTCTGTTACGATGTATTGAAGAGGAGAGAGAGACAGAGAGGGAAAAATAAAGCATCAGTAAACTCAAACTCTGATCATAGATGCGCTGATGATGGCTGTGACTGACAGCCAAATTATATTTCCACAAACCAAAAGGATTTTTTGTAAAATTTGCCTTTACAAATTTTCATGTGTATATTAAATTGCGCTAGTTAATTCTCCATTTATTTTTGCCATTTTTTATATATATTTTAATAATAAATAAAATTTTGATTTATTATAAAAAAACAGTGTAATATAAAATCATTAGAAAATTGGGTATTTTTCTCTATTTAAATAAACTAGCACTTTTTGCCCATATGCAGTAGACTCCTGGTGTCTCACTTAAGCAGGTAGATTAGTAATTTTGTCCTGAAAATGTCCTGAAATTTTACTTTATGCTAGTACTACCCTTAGAAATATAATTTTTTTCAAATTAAAAAATGCAAATGAACCTTATTGTACATAAAAAAAAATTAGCCTTTAATAAACAAACTGTCGCATATTTATATTATTAAGATTTAAAAGGAAAATAAAAGGTTATTTAAGTGAAATTAATAAAAAAAAATTACAGCGAATAGGTAATAATAACAATTGTATAACACTTACTATTGTTATAATTGTTACATACTATTTTGTCACAGATTTACAGGCAATTTTAGAATAAAGTAAAAAAAAAAAAAAAAAATATTTGTTCACTGCTCCGGTGACCCACTGAATTTATTTTTGCTAGTCTGTTGAATATTTTTGTTGTCCTGGACCAGCTAATCACTGTTAGTTTCAGGCTCTGATAAGCAAACAATTTTTGATTCTCCTTCTCTTTCCTCTGCTATTTTTAGATATGGATATTGAAGTACTTTACTATTCAAGTTTTTCAGTTATTTGGAAATTAGTACAGTCATTTTGACGGGTTTTGTGGAATCTGTTCATGTTAAAAGAAAAGAAATTCATGTTAACAGTGTTTACGTTAATGAGGTTTAACTGTATTTTCCTAATTTTTTTTCTTTTAGTTTTTTTTTTTTTTTTTTTTTTCTGTACTGTCATTTGAAGTTATAAGAAGATTAACCACTAAACCTTGGCCTTACTATGTAAAATGTTGTAGTATCCCCCCCCTCCCCCCCCCCAAAAAAAAAAAAGCTATCAGTGTGATTTGTAAGTTTTTAGTTTAATTAGTTTAATACTTTTCCATTTCACCAGCACAAATCTTGTCAAGCAAATATTATTGGCAACAACAATACATTAATGAATTAAAAGTTAATTTGCAACTTAGATTTACTTATTTTCAAATTTAAAGTTAATTTATATCCATTATTATGGATTTGATAAAATAAGTGTTATATTTGATATGGAACAATACTTTTAAAAGTTAGCTTTAAGTAAAGTTTTGGAAAATTTACTTCTTAAAATAAAAAGATAGGGAAAATAAAGTAAACAGTTGTGTTTTTTTTAAATTTTCTTATTATTATTACTCAAAGTGTTTTGAAACAATTAGTCTTTCCTAGGGGCTTAATGACTGGCATTGGTTGTATCATTTTTTGGTGACTTTATCGCCTGCACAGGTCAAATGGAAAAATACAATTAGTTTTAGTAGTTAGTTTAGTTGCGAAAGATTCTCAATAACATCTTTTAAAGCCCCCCCCCCCTAAAAAAAAATAAAAGACACACTAAGATGATTGGTAAGTGTGTGGGAGAGGGGGGATTTAAATTATCACGTCGCTGAGAATTTTTTTTTGAAGAAATATCATTGTTGTAGTGCTGACTTTGCAATAAAAGTGCTGCCAGAGAGAGTTCAATAAAAAAGGGCAACATATTTTCAAAAAGGGCATAATTTGCAGTCTTCTATGTTGTGATTTTTGTGTGTGACAAACATAAATTACACATTTTACGTATATGCATGCAGGCTATATGCATTTGTTCTTCTAGGAATACTGTAAAACTATTGCTAGAAGGTTGTATGTCAGGAAGAAAAGTATCTAAAAGATTTCTAAAAATATTTAAAGTATTAGAAAAAGTCACTTAGTACTTAAATGTTTTTAAAAGGGCCACTGGTTACTGAAATAGGTTTAAAAAGGGCCACCGGATGCTAAAATGGGTTGGGGACAAAATCTCGCGAGGCAAAATATCGTGAGGACAAAATATCGGCAACGTAAATGAATACAAAGCAAAAATGAGTCGGTAATTATTAGTAATGTTGTATAAAATTTCCTGACAACACATACCTTAGTCAGAGCACTGATATTCTGACAAACCTACAACAAAAAGTTTTATAAATTTTACTTAAAATAGTTTAAAGACTATATTTATTAACTTTTGTCAAAATTAGTCATAATGAATTGAATCATGAATATTAATTTTAAAATTTTTAATTCAAGTTTGTAAACAGCACTCAGCTTTAATGTCAGCAGTGATGTACACGATTTTTAAAATATATTTTGAATAGTGAAAAGAAAAAGATAAAATAACTGAAAAATAAACGTAGATAAAATAATGAAATTCAACTCTATGATTTATTTAATTATTTATTTAAATTAGTTAATTAATATTTATAAGGCTCAGTGGCCCCCGCCAGAGATCACACTTGACACAGAATAAAATTTTCAAATAGATTGTACTATTTTTTTGACACGATACTTTGTCCGGCAAGATTTTCCCCCGCGATATTATGTCCGGATCCCTGCTAAAATATGTTTAAAAGGACTGCCAAGTAGTACACCCTGCCAAATTAGCCTAGAATCAGCACTATGCTATGTTGTTGTATACATTTATATGCAAAATGCAGATTACTTGCCTTTCATAAAACTTTGAAGTCAGCAAAGTTGTAGTGTTCTCTACTGTATTCAAATTAGATGTAATATTAGATTATAGATATAATTCAGTATTTATTCAATAATGCTTTGTTTTATTTTTTCAGAGAAACTGACAGTGTCAAATATATAAAGTCGAGTCAACCACCAGTGGCTGACATGTGTCAAATATGGTATATAAACTAAAAATTTACATTATTTTAAGTAATTACTGAAAATTTATTTCAAATTTACTTAATTTTTATTAATTACAAAATATCATTAAGGCATTTTAATGGATTTTATTGAAACCCAATAAACATAGCATGCTTCTAAGCAGCGAACAGAGCCTAACAGGGATTTCCATAAGAATTTGTGTGGTGCTCAATGTGTTAAAACGAAAACTGCATGTTTTTAAGAGATCAATTGACTGAAAAACATTTTAGTAAACAATTTAAGACAAAAAAAAAAAAAAGATTTTCATAATCTAAATTAGCTTTATTGGGAAAATTCACTTGTTAAATAAAGATATTATTTTAAGTCGCTTTACTTTTTCTTACTCTTGTGTAAGGAAGGATAATTCTTAATTTATACTAATTACAAATTTAGCAATAAAATATTTTTTTTTTTTTTTTGTCATTAGTTTCTTTCTTTCTTTAAAAATAAAAAAAAAATCTTCTAATAAAAATTTGTTAACAAGAAATCATTTTCCAATATTTCATTTATACACCATTTAAACAAATTTTAAACCTATAAAATTGAAAGAAATATTGTGACGATGCAAAAAACATCATTAATGATAATTTGAGATGGTTATTTAATTTTATCCATTTTTGTGATGGGGGAGTAGCATTAAAAAGCATCTTAAACAATTTCTTTTATAAATAAAAAAAGAAAAAAAGGCTAAAATGTATGCTTTACCTTATACCATTGCAATAATTCAGTTATTATAATATATGTATAGGCAATTTTTTGTTAATATGAAGATATAAATTATAATGTCACATAAATTAATAATTTTAAAAACATTCTTTTATTTCAAATTATTCTAAAATTTTTAAACTGGAGTTAAGGTCCCTGATCCCCCAGACTCCCATAAATGTGTTACTGCTTGAAAATATATTGTCTTCAGAGTTATACATGCATGAAAATGTTAAGCTCAATCGGATGATAAGAAATAATTAAAATTAAAAATCAAATTTTTAATGGGGGAGTTGCACTTGGGAGGAAAACACTTTCTTTTAATTGTACTGGATAAATTCAATCTTGTGAATCTCAAAAATCCAATTAAAATCATAAAATTAATTTTATTTAGTTTTTAATTAATGTTTTAAAATCACTGGAAACAAAACAAAGCTATGCGTTTGGAAAACACTCCATAATTGGTTTGATGTCACAATTCATGAAGTGCAAATGTTTTTAGGGTACATTCTTTTACCTATTGCTTTTACTGCTTGCTATCTGTTTTAATCTATATTTTATATTTTATTTTTAAAGATTTTACTTTTTGTAAGAGATAACAAACTTTTTATTATACTATGTCTTATTCTTATATAATTCTTTTCTATTTTTTATTACATTTTTATTGGTGTAATGTCAATCTTGGATTTGTAAAAGGGCAATCAGGTAATCTGCCGAAAATAGATGCTCTTTCCATATTCTCGTTTTTGGGAAGAAACCATGATTTTATAAGTGCAGATAAGAGAGGCTAAAAGATGATTTGTTATTTATTTATATTTCAAAAATTATAAACATCTTTATAACAGAATTTTAGCATTGTAATAGTATAATAGTAGTGTTTTTCTTTTTTCTAATTTTTTAGAAGCTAGTATGTGAGAATATTTCTTTTTTCATAATGCTTAAAAACTTAATTATAATTGAATTGTGTAAAATTTTATAGTGCATAAAAATAAAAATATATTTTACTGATTTTCTTCAACAGTGAAGCATTGATAATCCAGAAACCTATGATTCAGTAGCACCTATAATCCAGCATTAAAGACCATCCCCCCCCCCTTTTTTTTTTTTACCTCATCTCATAAATCGTAGTACTCAACAGGTCACATGCAGATGATCATAAAACAGCATACTTATCAACTTTTATGGATCATCATTAAAATTTATTGATTTTTCTATATAATTTTACGGATTTATGGATTGATATGAATTTTCTAAGATGAATTTTCGAACTATCTTTTAAAACGAACTATCTAACTCAAAAATAAAAGAGTATAAGATCAAACTAGTTTGAATGTTATGATTAATTAGCAATATTGATAAATTTTCAGCACATCTATAATCCAAAAAAAAAAAAAAAAATCTGTAATCCGGCAGTCTTTTTCTCGTCAATGCTAGATTATCAATGCTTCACTATATTAATTTTTGAAAATTTAACCAGTATTAACCTTGTTGTTTTCAACATATTTGTGATTTTTTTTTTTTTCTCTAAGAGAGATTCTTAATTCTTACATATTTGAGTTTTACATTAAGGATTCATTGATAAATTAATTAAAAAAAAAAAAAAAAAAATATGCTTGAATGCTAAAGATTACTGCAAGTTTTTAATCAGTTATTAATGCCATTCATACTTATAACTAGATAATTTTTTCTTTTTTCAAATAAATAAGTAAATACATTATAAAAATAGCTAAGCACATTTTTAGATTCTGAAAAAAGATATTTTTGTATGGAGACTTTTATCAAATCAAATATAGGAAATAGTGTGAAAATAAATATTATGTATAGTACGTGTTGTTCATATGTAATTATGATTCAAATAAAAAAGGTCTACTTCAGTTTTCTTTAATACTGTCTGTTACTAAACTGTCATCCGATAAGCACTCAAGGTCACTGGTAAGGCATTGTCATAGGCAATAAATACATCCCTGAAATTTTGTGGGTGAGAAATACAATGTTGAAGACGGCAAGGATACAAACAAAGTGAGCTTTTCAGCAATTTTAGTGAATTTTCTTTTTTCTTTATAAAGAGATATAAAAAAATGATTGCTTTTAATTCGTTTAAATATAGTGATTAACAAATCGAGCAAAGCCTGCCAGTATTCAATAAAGGATAAACAAATTTGTTTGTATACAACAGATGTAAAATATTTACACTGAAATTTTTCGCCTGAAATACTATTCAGTGTAATTCTACCAATAATGTTATGCAGGGCAAAGCAGAAAGATCTGCATTTATGCAGATAGTAATTTTAAATTTAGGGCCATTTTAATTTCTTTTCTTTTTAATCAAAAGAAGAAAGACACCTAATCTAACCTCCAACCCGATTTTTTTTGCTTAAAGTTGACTAGCACTTGCCGCATTTACAATCATGTTTTTGAAAATGGTGAATTAGCTCATTACAAATATTTATTTCATTAAAGCAAATATGAGCAAATACAGATAATAATAAATAGAGCAAATATTATGCCATATTTTCCAAATATGGCTCAATACTATTTAGAAAATTCACCGCTAAAGGAGTGAAAAATGGTAATGCAAAATTTCTCACATTCCTCCCCCCCCCCCACCTTTTTGATATTGCACAATAGCAAAGATAAAATATTGTCATTGGATCAGCTAAGTTGGAAAAAAAAGGGAAGGGGGGGGGAGTGTGAAAAAGAAACTACTGAAAACAATGCCCTATAAGGCAGCAGAAGTTATCACAATGAAATTTTAAAGGTATATGAATTTTAGTAAATGAATAATTCACTAAAATTATATATATATATAGGTACCGACTGGTCTTTGAAGAAGGTTAGTACATATGCCATTCAATACCTACCCTTTGAATTCAATGAACACCCTAGATTAGAATCCTGCGTGAGTTGGAAAAACATGACCCACACACAAACTGTAAAATGATTTTCGACTTGTAACCTGTCCTTTTTGCACATGTTAAATTTATGTTATAAAACATTAAATTAAAATTCTATTACATAAAATATAGATATATTATTAAACATACATTTTAGAGAATTAATTATTACAAAGAAATTAGAAATATGTGTATGTAAGTACAGTAGAACCTCGATCCATCTTTTTTATGGGGTGCATGAAACAAAAATTATGAAAGTGGGAAAACAACAAATGTGGGTTAAAGTTAAAACACGAAGAAAACAATGTTTATGAATTGTTGTATACAGTATCTTTTTTATGGGGTGCATGAAACAAAAATTGTGAAAGTGGGAAAACAACAAATGTGGGTTAAAGTTAAAACACGAAGAAAACAATGTTTATGAATTGTTGTATACAGTATACTACTAATAAAAACTAATTTGTTATTTTCCAAACTCTGAAAGCAATAAATCAATGTTTTAGAACATTAAGTAAAATTTATTTTTAAAAATCAAAAATTTTATGTTGGATTTTTTTTTTATATATAAATTAAACAGGAATTTTTCCAGATTTACAACTTTTTTTCTGGTTCTTTTCTGTAATTTCATGTGCTTATATAAAAGTTCATGCATTTTTAAACGCCATAATTGAGTCATCAGCGTAAAAATAATTCTCTATTTCTTCGCTATTATTTTCATTTTCTGAAATCACACATTTCTTCTATGCTTTAGGATATCGCATGCCACAACATCTTGATTAATACATGTATTATTACTAAATTTTGTACCAGACGTATCATCTGCTACATGCAACCACTCTGCATCTGCATTAGCAGCATCATCATTTTCTTGATGTGGTATTCTTCATCATTTTTTTCGCATGTAACTGCATTTCACGGAACAATTTTCTGGATTACTAAAGAGGTTGCCATGCTGAAATTACTAAATTAATTGATGGTCTGGAGACATGGCATGGTATCACAATTTTGATCTTATATGGAAATGAGTTATTTTAGAATGAAAGAAGTAATTCCAGTTTGTATGTACATGGAACCGCTTGTCCTTCAGGACAAAGTTTTTACGAGGTCAGAAGAAACATTTTACAACCATGAAAGCGGGAAAACAACTTTTTTAAGTACAATACATGCAGGTTTGGTTAAGATTATTTAAATACAATTTGTACAGGGACTATTGAAATAAAACAATCAATGTGGGAAAACGATAAATGCGAGAACAATAGATCAAGGTTTTACTGAATAAAAAAACTTCAGTAAAATATGACAAAATGTCAATATGCATTCAAACATAACATTGAAATAAGTACCGTATATTTCCGAATATAAGTCGATCCATATATAAGCCGAGAGTATGTTTTTCCCTTCAGAAATTTGCTCAAAATTGCAAACTCTTGTGTAAGCCAAATTTAAAAAATACTCTTTTAAAGTTAGTGTTTATCGCCAAAATGGTGAAAATATTGCCAATCTATAAAACTTTTAGGATAATCTGTCCATTGAAATTGCACAAAATATGTGCTTATCCAATAGAATACCCAATCCAATATCCAATACCTTGCTTAGGAACAACGTAAAACGATCACATTGTGTTCGCCAATGGCAATAGTTTTAACTCTGGCAACCCTATCAGGAGGGAGGCTAGCACAGGCATCGAACAGACACACTCGCACATGCAGTGAAGGACAAGTTCCGGCAGCTGAAAACAATAGTCGCCGTAATACCGGGAGGCCTACTGTCGATGCTGAAGCCGCTGGATGTTTACATAAATAAGCCATTTAAAGACCAATTGCGTCGATTTTTTTAAATAATGTATCTAAATTATTTTGTATATTTCTACTTTTGAGTATTTTTATCAGTGCCTCAAGGCAATCTTCAACAGAAAAAAAAAAAAAAAAAAAAAAAAAAAAACTTCTATAAAAAAAAAACCCGAAGATCTGCTACTTCTTTTGATAGTGTAAGCCTAGAAACATTTTAAACAGAGATGATTTAATTGTATAAATCGAAAATATGATTTGGAGTCCTGTTTTTTCAAGTTTCTCTTATGCTATTTATGAATCGGACAGAGAAGTTACCCCGTTCGTGCAATCTGCCAATGACGTCAGCTATCGACAGGTTAAAATAAAAGAAATTTAAACACTCGTGACTACATCAAGCTGCTCTAGAAATAAATTTAAAATTGCTAATTTAAGAGTTTTATGTGTGATAATTATTTAAAAATAAGGTTTCATATCACTATTTTACTTTATTTATAGTTTTTAAGCTTAAAATATATGCATTCATTCTTTGTTTCTAATGTATGTTTTTTGCTAGAATTTGGTGAATATAAGCCGACCCCTGTACTTCAGCCTCCGAAAAATTTCCAAAAATTCTCGGCTTATACACAGAAATATACGGTAGTTAATTTCAAAATATTTGCTGTTCCAAATATTTTGATAGCATAAAAAAATATGTAATGTTTACAATGGAAAACTTGCAGATACATTGGAAATTTATGCAAAACGTTAACACTAAACTTTATGAAAAAAAAGCTTTAAAAAGAACATTTTTCGGGTAGACCCGCTGGTAA
Organism: Salticus scenicus; assembly: GCA_963930645.1. Classification (NCBI taxonomy): domain Eukaryota; kingdom Metazoa; phylum Arthropoda; class Arachnida; order Araneae; family Salticidae; genus Salticus; species Salticus scenicus. The sequence goes on along the minus strand of OZ005652.1, from coordinate 363,592,355 downwards.
AAAATTAATGCAAAATCGACTTGCATCTTGCACCTGGCCCAATGCAAGACTCTACCCTAGATCTAGATGTCCCCTGTATATCATAGACCCTATTCGTTTTCTTCAACATACTTTTATTCATTTAAATCAAATTGGAGTGTACAGGTTGATATTTTTTTTTTTTTTTGATTAATAAATATTCACGGTTGATGAGTTCATGAATAAAAATTTCTAAATTGAAATTTCGTGGTCTATGGAGTTGTGCTACGATTATTATTGTCTCACCTGATATATCTGCGTTTGCAGACTCGGTGACTTTGCCAACGTATATTATGTGAGAAATGCCTAGCTGGTTGTCGGCCAGGGTAGCTCAGGGGTAGAGCATCCGTGCGTTAAGCGGAGGGCCCGGGTTCGATTCCCGGCTCTGGTATTTTTCACATAGTTGGTAATACACAAAGAAAAATAAAAAATAAAAATACACTCCAATTTGATTTAAATAAATATTCACGGTTGATGAGTTCATGAATAAAAATTTCTAAATACTTTTATTCTTTTGATTTGAAAAATTTAATCGTAGATAAGCAAGATGTAAAAAATATACAAAATCTTTTCACATGTTTGCTAGTTTGAATTCCTAAATATGTAAGGAGAAAATAATTCTGTTTACTGTTAAGTATATATTCTATGATTTATTTTTAATAATATAATGTTATTTATCTTTTTTTTATTATTATTATTACAGATGCTGTTCTGTTTGGGTCTTTCCAGGAGGACCTATACTCTTCCCCCCTTCTGGTTCTCGATTTCCTGAGGGATAATGGTGTGATGGATCTTGTCTGACTTCGTCAGAGTGTTGGAGGATAAGCCACAACACAATACTACAAATGCTGTTCGAATAAATTGTTTTTTTCAATGCTAGTGCCAATGATATTGAAAGTTTTATAAAAGATTGTCTGTACCATGCAAAGGCTCGCTTGAAATAAGATTTTTCTAAATAAAGATGTTATTTTTTCTACATCATTCTGTTTTATTGTTTCATTTTGTTGATGTGTATCCACATAGCTGTAGAAAAAAAAAATGAGCAAAAATACACACCTCAGACATATAAATGCATATACAATGAATGGATGTATATTCATACTCCTGCATGTAAGTTTATAAAAAGAAATTGCATTCATCATTTACTTTTTAAACTGCGAAATCAGAAATAAATCAGGTTGCAATGATGAATGATGCATTTGAATAAGACTTAGTTAAAAGAAAAGAAATCAAACAGTATATAGCGCTTGGAAAAAAAGAATGCAAATTATCAAATAAATTTTGAAGGTTGAAATTGTCGAAAAATTTTGTTTCTATGTTTGTGTTGAGCTTTATCGTCAAAATTGGTTATTTAACCTGTAAAGAGACGATTTTTATAAGAGTAGATTTATTAATGTGAAATTATTTAAATAATTGTTCTATCACATTTATTCATTTTTATTTTTTTCTGTAAACAGCCATAATGAAGATTTTAAATGCGCTTTACCTATAAATATGCATAAAAACATTTAAATGGATGTATTATTTGCCAGAAAGATGAAAATTATGATCAACTTTATGTATGATGGAGGGGAAAATTATACAAAAAGTACGGGAGGGCAATGTATTTCCAATTTTAAAATAATTGCATGTTTAAATTTCATTGAGCATTTTAACCAGCATTTTTGTTACAGAAGCTTGAGCTTCTCCGTAACCTTCCCCTCTCTTATTTACATCTGTGCCATACAGAATAACTATTTTGGATAATTTAATGATTTTTTAACCTAGTTGAATAAAATATTTTAGTGAAAATTTACTCTCAGTTCTGAACTTTAAAAGAAAACATGTGTTTGCTGCAATCTATGTTAGCTTTAAAGCAATCTTTTGTTAACTTAAATTAATAGCAATCTAAGCAAACAGTTAATACAAAATACATGCATTTCATGATGATCCTCAGAAGCAGAATCATTGTACAACTTACACAAAAAGCCAGTGGTATTTTGTATTAACTACTTACCATGATTTTAAATTAACAAAAACTGCCCTAAAGCTAAGATATTGATAGAATAAACACAGGCCAACATGAACTGGATGTCGAAATGTTCTGAAAAAGTGCATTTCAAACTAATTCATCCGTCACTTCCTTTTAGTTAATTACAGGAATTTATCAATGATATGCCATTTAGGACTCTCAGAAGTCAAAGCCCATGTTATTTTATCGAAAAATTATCTTATACACTATTTTAGTATTATAATTTTTAGTTTAAAAATGTGAAAATTTAAGTGCATCTCCAAACTGAAATATAAAATATTTAAAGTACTAATTTAATAAAAAGTATAAAAAGCACTACAGAACTTGCATTTAGTACAAAACTTTGAATAACACCATAAAATGATAAAACACTCAACACTTGTTGCGAGTTCTTTCATTTTATGGTATTTATCTAAGTTTTTGTTCTTATTACTAATTTAATGGTTGTGAATTTTCTGAATATGAAGTCATACAAAAAAAAATACAGATGCATAACTCAAACAAATACCAGTAGGAAGTTTAAACTCAGTAATGTAGATTTAATCTTTAACCCCGTTTCTTGGACCATGGAAGCCTCTGCGCATGTGCTGACTGAACGAGTCCACTGTTAAAATAGGGGAGATAATTTTTTCGTTGAGAGAAAATAAGCGATAAGGGAACACCGCGAACCGAATGATTGGATGTTTACTAAATTCCAACCTGTCAATCAACTTTTCACCCCTCAAAGATTTTGGACTCGTCCTCACTGTTAGGCGTAGGAAACGTGGTTGCACTGTAGATTAAAGTATTCACACTGACAGACTTTCTGTTATTAATTTTTGAGTTATAAAAAAGAGACCAACTGCTAAAAGCCTGATTTTTTGGATTCAAGGACTTCAAAACATGTAAGTGTCAAAAACTCATGTGAACGCCGCACCTCTGATTTCGAGAGTACTCCAAAACAAGAACTGAAAAGTTTGGTACGAAAGTGTGGCAACGTGTGTGCGTATGGGAATCAAGATGGACTAACGTTCCATTCTATATGTTTTTTTAGAAAATACTTTATTTGATGTTAATTTATGTGTTCGTTATGTATTTTATGTTTGTGCCGTAAGTAAAAGTAAAATCTTTAAAAGTAAACAAAGCGTGATCAGTGTCTTAATATGTCTCAAGATGAGTTTACAGGAAGAAAAGAACCAGGTGCGAAAAAGAAGTCGCCACAAGTCAGTTTCAAAAATTTGATCCCAACATTTTCTCTTTATATATTGGTAAGAGAACACAATATTTAAAACTTTAAATTAGGTAAAAATACCGATCTGGTGGGAAAAATAAAACAAGTGCACATAAAACAAAATATTTAATTACGTTATTGAAATTACTGTCAATAATTAATAACTATTAATATATTTATATTTTAAAGCTCTAATGTTGTTAATTTTATTATACATACGTAAGTATATATTTCATTATATTGAAAAATAACATCAACTTGGCATTTCCATTTAAAAATTACAGTGATAATACCAGATTTCAAGTACTTTTTAGCTAGTTTTCTCAAAAAAGTAAAAGTCTGAGTTAAGATTTTCAGGTACTGCCAATGGAATATATAATTTTATTGTGCGTCAAAAATATCCATAAGAAGTACCTAAATATCTAAAAGATATGAATGTTTTAAGGTCTTAAAGACGTACAGGTGTTGGACAAAATAATGTGGACACTTGTGCTTTTTTACGTTTTCTCGAATGGCTTGAAAAATACTTAACGTGTTGTTCTTGAATTTTGGGAATAAGGAAAACATGTCTTTCCTCACGAAGGCCCTTAGGGGATGAACAACAAATCCAATAAAATAAAAAGTATTTGTGATAACCCTGTATGTGTAAAAGTTTCAATTGATCTGCAAGTTTTAGATATGGTTATAAATACTATATTTTATACGTGTTCAGAGTTTTGTGAGGATTCTTGAATATTTAAGGAGTTATTGTATTAAAAAATGCAAAAATTTTCACAAGTTTTTACTAACTCCAAAGGTTTTACTTCGAATTTCACGAAACTTTCAGAAAACATAACTATATATGGCTAAATCAATATACTATAATTTAAAACTAATATATTTAATATTCAAAAAGATATGGACAGTTGTAGTAAATAATTTATTACTGTGCATGTGCGGACTACAGCAAAAAAAAAAAAAAAAAAAACATCGACAGAATTTGATATCCAACTGTATAGAGCACTTCATAAAAAACATCCTTTTGAATATCACAAAAATTCATAGGTATTATTGGTGATTAAATAAGTTGTTTTTCAATTGTTTCCTAGAAATGTCTTTATAAGGGGTCGTTCACAAATGAAAGTTTGTATCAGAAAAACTATGTTATACAGTGAAACTTAATACAATATTTGCTATTCATTTTTCTTATTTTTTTGTATAGTATTTGCTACATATTTATAAAAAAGAAAAAGAAAAATGAATTGTTTGAAAAGAAAAAATGTTTTTCTGATACAAACTTTTATTTGCGAATAACCCCTTATTGTAAAGACCTTTTTAAATAAAAAAATCAGAAAAACAGCTCATTCAATCACAGATATCTCTATGAATTTTCGTGATATTCAACTGTTTTTTTTTTTTTTTTTTTTTTTTTTTAAGGTGCTCTGTACAGTTGAATTTAAACTACGTCAAAGTTATTTTTTGGTTCAGTCCGTGCATGCACAGTAATAAATCATTTTCTACAACTCTCCATACCATCTTTGAATATTAAATATATTTGTTTTAAACTATAGTATAATGATTTAGGTGTATGTTGTTATGTTTTCCGATAGTTTCATGAAATTTGAAGAAAAATCTTTGGAGTTATAATGTGTGTGGTGAAAAATACTTGTGAAAAATTTTTGCATTTTTTAATAAAATGTTAATAATTTTGAATATTCAAGATATCCTCATAAAACTCTACACATGTATAATATAACATTTATATAACCATATCTAAAATGTGCAGATCATTTGAAGCTTTTCCATTACTGGGTTATCACAAATCCTTTATTTTATTGGATTTGTTGTTCGTCCCCTAAAGGCCTTTGTGACAAAATCTTTTGCTGAAAAATATGAGGAAAAGAATGTTTTCCTTATTCCCAAAATTCAAGAACAACACGGTAAGTATTTTTCAAGATATTCAACAAAATGTAAAATAGTGTAAGTGTTCACATTATTTTCTCCAACACCTGTAAATAATATCCTTCATGCATATCTATAGTACAGCTATAAGAGGTACTGCATGTTGAAAAGAGATCTATACTTGGATGTCTTATAGATGTGCATGAGAGGTATAGCATGTCAAAAAGAGATCTATACTTGGATGTCTTATAGACGTACATTAGAGGTACTGCATGTTGAAAAGAGATCTATACTTGGATGTCTTATAGATGTGTATAAGCAAGACATCATAGATATTGTAGATGTCTTATGGAGCTCAGAGAGATCACACATCACATCTCTAATAGACGTGAAATGGATGCGATTTAGATATTTTTAGATGTCTTATGGATGTGTTGAATGTTTCGTGTTTACAGCTTATAGATATCTTATAGATGTGAATTTGCTGTGTGGGTACAGAAATTGACTATTTTGTCGTTTAAAACCAATAAATATACATACTCTTTAACTACATTTCATGCGACCATGGAAGCCTCTGCGCAAGTGCGGATTCAACGAGTCCACTAGTAAAATAGGGGAGACAAGCTTTTCGCTGAGAGAAAATAAGCGATAAAGGAATACCGAATGACTGGATATTTACTAAATTCAAACCTGTTGGCCAACTTGGAAACCCTCCAAGATTTTCGACTCGTCCTCACTGCTAGGCGTAGGAAACGTGGTTACACAATACTAGTATATACCAGATATCTCATAGGTCTGTAAACAACCTAAACTTAATAAAAAAAAATGAGGAACTGATAGAATTGAACGCAGTTAGCGAAAAAGTTGTTCTCGTAAAAGGGTTTTTGTTCTGGATTAAAAAAAAAAATAATAATAATAATAATAATAATACAGCTAAACTTTTGGTCGATAGAGGATGCTCTACGGAAGACAATTACACATTTTCATAAAAACTATCTTTACTGGCATTCAAAGGTTTACAAACTCCTATTCTACTCGTCCGTCATCACCACAAATTAAAGTCTGCAAGTGAATCACAATACTGTAACTGTAGCTTCAGTCAGTGATTATTAGCTAAGATAATCATCTTCGTCAATAACGCTTTATACACGAAATCAGCATCTCAATTAAAACTTTATGCATACACAAGTAGAAATGCGGAAGGAAAATGCAAAATGAGCTGTTAATCGTAATACCGTGCATTTTATAACACTCTGACTTGCATGTTTCTCGTTACAAATCTATGAAGCACCCTCTGTCGACGAATATAGATATTTGCAAGCTTTGTGCTGGTAACTCTGCCGAAGGCAGTAGAAACCCGAAACAGTTGGCTAAAAGTATTAAGAAAATGTATTTTCAGCGTGTTCTGAACTATCCTGAAAATTTCAAATGTCTAGCTAGTCGGGAAATTAATTAAGTATATTTTCTGTCGAATCATATAAGCGCTGCCGAAGGCAGTAGGGACCTGAAACAGTTGACTAAATTTGTTAAAAAATGTATTGTCACCATGTTCTGAGCTACCCTGAAAGTTTCAAAAGTTTTTCAAAGTTTCAAAAACTCCAATTCTACGCGTCCGCCATCACCACAAATTAAAGTCTGCAAGTGAATCACAATACTGTAACTGTAGCTTCAGTCAGTGATTATTAGCTAAGATAATCATCTTCGTCAATAACACTTTATACACGAAATCAGCATCTCAATTAAAACTTTATGCATACACAAGTAGAAATGCGGAAGGAAAATACAAAATGAGCTGTTAATCGTAATACCGTGCATTTTATAACACTCTGACTTGCATGTTTGTCGTTATGAATCAATGAAGCGCCCTCTGTCGACGAATACAGATATTTGTTTTTTTCTAAAAAGAAGAGGAAAACAAAATCCTTCATTTTTTATGATTTATTAAAATGTTTCTAAACTTATGGTCCACCCGGTATATAGAGAGGGAGAAGAAAGATTTAGATATAGATAGGCTGGTTTATAGATAGGTATATATACATAGTGAGTTTGATACCAATTGGTACACATACAGAGAAAAGAATAGAGAGAGAGCGTAGAGAGAAATATTAATTTCGAAAGTTTTAGGTACAGATATTCATTTAGATATCTTAAGAAAGGTATAGATAAATTGATGTATAGATAGGTATATATGTATAGTTAGTTTATTATCAATTGATAAACATAGAGAGAAAAGAATAGATAGAAAACATAGAGATAAATATTAATAGATTGTTTGCATATTTCTGCCATTGTAAATTTGCATTAAATTTAAAGCACAGTAATTAATAATAATTGTAATTATTTTAATAATAGCTATGTTTATTTAAAATATTGTTTTAGAAATGCTTAATTTAAAGTAAAATAGTAGCAAAAAGTAATATATTGAACTAATTATTAAATTCTTTTTTATTCATCTAATAACGTAAGTAGTACAATTTAAAGGGATAACATTACTTTTAATGTTGAAAACGTATTTAAAAAAAAAAATAAAAATAAATAAATAAATAAATAAATAGGAATTCAATAAAACCTAAACTATCTGTATTTTTCTTTTTCTAATTAAAATTTTACTTTTAGTCAATTATATTTTAGCATTTAAAAAATATATTACATGAGTTAAAATAGTGAAAAAAAAAAAAAAAAAAAAAAAAAAAAAAAAACGCTGCTTATGTTTTGAATATTTTACTTACAGTGCCAGCGTAAACTTTTGGCTATCCTTCTCTTGGCAAATCTTACGTATAACAAAATAACAAAATCTATAAGACCTTAGTTTACAAAGACTAGATTTTTTCTATATGTACAAGAAAGAAAAATCTATGTACTTAGTTAGAATTCATGCATATTTTTTCCAAAATTTCTGGAATTATGTAATGATTTATTAATTACTTATACTATTCTAAATTGAAAGTTTGATGATTACAGTTCAAAGTTAAATATCATAAACGCTTTCTTTCTTAATATACGATGTTCCTTTATTTCAACAATAGCGTCCGTTTTATGAAAAATATTGTATAACCATATACAAGTGGAACAGTATTTAGATAATACCCCAAGTAGCAAAAGTTGATTGACCAATCAAGGGTCTTTTATCGACACCTAAACAAACGATGAAAGACTGATCATTGAAATATCGCTGGAAAAAGATGAACTCTCATCGGAAACTCGCGTAAACTGTCTCATCTGCGGACTGTCCATCAATAATCGGCACCCGACGAATTTCAGACGAGTAAACGAGAATTTTTTTTTTTTTTTTTGTGAGAAAAGTTTACAATTCGTCTTCATCTGATGAATTTTGGATGAGAAGAAAGAAAATGAGTTATGAAATCGCTTATTAAATCAGTTTTCTATGAGATTTTGATCCGATAATGCTTAATTGAAAATTCTTGTTAATTAACCCTTCGAGGCGTAATGTCCTCGCTGCAAGAACACAAATGTCCTAACTGTAAAAAATTGCCTCGGAATTTCTTTAGCAAAATTTTACTTTCATTCAACAAATCGGAAAATGTAATTTTTTTCTTTTCTTTTAATTGCTTTCGTAAATTCTGGCAGCAGTTTAATTCAAATCAGCACTAGATCCTTGCGCCGCAAAGTCTTAAATCATAGTATTTGTTGCAATAAGCCAGTATAAATATTATTTATAAATCGAAATATGGATTTTATTTTAAAATTGTACCTGCGTATACCTATATATATATATATATACAGGTATACACATCTATATTTATTCATACACACATTTGTAAATAGTATGATTTTAATATAATATTTAATTTTAATACAATATTTCAATTTCATATTAGCTATCTTATGCAAATTTTATTAATTTGCATTCTCTAATAACTGAATGTACAATTAACATAATGATGAAGTACTTAAAATAATTATTTCAGTTCCATACAGTTATAAATATATTTTATATGACTTTACTTCTCAGTTTTTTGGTTGTGTAACTCTAAATATACGATAGAAATATTTTCTTGTTTATATTAATATCTCACAATAATTTCGAAATTTTTAGTCATTGCTTTCAAATTATTGTGTACAATATAATTGCATGTATAGATAAAAATACATAATAAATAAAACAGAAAAATCCACATACATTGTGATTGCTTAAGTTATCAGAAATAATGGCATACGCAAAGTTGAATTGCAAGTGACAACAAGATATATATGCTTATTTAACCAATCATCGTTTTGGAAATAAATTGACCAAAAATTCCTTGGTTACACATATCAATAAGTAATAAGTGTGCATCAATAAGTAAAAAATAAAAATTTCCATTTTCATTAGCATCGAATACAAAAATAGTTACTACTTTTTTTTTATTTATGAACTAAAAACATACCTCAATGTTTTAACCTAGAAGTTTTCAATTAAAGAATATTTACAAAATCTACATTATAACTAATTTAGAAACTCACTTAATTTAGCTAAATATTACAGTATATTATTAAAATACAGCGCTTCAAATTACTCTTCCGTAACTTCTTGATACAAAATTAAGAAATGAAATTATTAAAAAATTATTTCTCTTACGAAAATTTAACATTACATCGTCGTAATTTCTAAAAAAAAAATCATCATAATTATTATCTAAACGTTAGAAGAACTAAACATAGAAAGGATTCATTTTAAAGTTTAAATAAACAAATTTAAAAATTAATGATCAAATATGTATATTGCTTATATATATTATATTCATATATATAAGCTTCTGTTTGACGATGATTATAACATACTAGTCTTATAAAAATATTATAAAATGCAAAGTTCCGCTGTCAGTTTCTTAATTCAAATAAAAGAATTTTTCACTACTCATAATACACAGTGCTGTCAGATTTGAGGGAAATTTTTATTCAACAGCTACCACTAAATTTTAATTATAAAATTTGTGTAATCACTTTGAAGAATAGCCGTCTATTACATATATCAAATGTCACTCTTAAAATTTATTGGTGAGTACTGAATAAAAAATTGCCTCGATCTGGCAGCACTGATAATACATATAACCCATAGCTGTCACTTGTACGGTTTTTTAACACTTTTATTCTAAGTTAAAATTTTTAACATCATATAATTGTGGAAAAATTCTACAAAATTTATATATATATATATATATATATATATATATATATATATATATATATATATAACTATAAAATTTCCAGTATAAAAAACTCTAATTAGTTTGCAGAAACTGTAACATTTTTTAAAAGAAATTATATATATATATATAGTAAGTTAAATGTATATTCGTTACTTAAATTGATACCAGTGTTTTATGTCTTCAGATAAAAGAATGATTTATAGTGACTGAGAAGCAAGCTAAAGATAAGACGGAAAAATTCTACAAGAAAAGTATAATAACTTATACAAAAATACTTCGCTATCTGTTCTTTCTTTTTTTCTTAAATTATTTTTTAAGATGAATTGTTATATTTAGATCTGAAATTTCATTTTATATTAAGAAATGTAAGTTAAACATATTAATAAATAAATAATATAAATATTTTATTGATATGCTTTTTAAAAAAATATTCATAAACAAAACAAAGAAAAAAAAATCTTCAAGAGTATTAAATTTATTGTAATTGTTTTGTTCATTTGTAATTGTTTCACAAAAGTTCAACAATAATAAAAAATAACATCGATTGTGCGTGATGCCTTGTGTAGTGAAGCATATATTTTAATTGCATATGTATTTCAATATATATATATATATATATATATACATATATACATACATAATTATTTCCCTTTTTAGAAAGATTATCAGTACATACTACAAAATCTCATATTCAAAAAGGGGAACACACACACACATGTACATATAAGTTGTTCAACCGTTTTCATAAAACTATTTCTACCCCACAAGGAAGTCCCAAGTCTCGCCGCCCGCCTCTTTGTTTTAAATGTCGTTGCTGAGTTTCTTCTTTAAATTTGATTTTCGTTTGATTTTTGTTTTATTTAAGTTATAAGATGTTTGTTTTTGAACTTTAGATCCTATGTTTAAGAGTATTTCAGTATATACATACATACACACACATATATATGTATGTATCATATTTCCTTACCCCATTACATTGACATTAGGGAACAAATCATGATAAAAATAATTAAAGGTTTAAAACCAATCCAACTAAATATTACGTATTGAATTCGCATTGACTACACTAATTTATTAATATTTTATCTTTATACTTGAAGAAAAACAAGTTCTTTTCTTCTAAACAAATGGTTACATATCTGAAAATAGTTAACGTTAAGTTTGCTGAAACAAAGTCAAATTTTTTTTTACATTTATTAATTACACTGTAAATACAAGTGTCTAAAATTCAGCCACAATTGTGTCTAAAATGGGCGTTCAATTTTGAGATGCTAAAAGGTGTCTTATTTATTTCAGAGACTTGAAGTATCTTAAAAGGCACATCGTTTCACACTCGAAGTGTCTGAAATTCTGCCATCTTTGATCCTGTCTACAGTGACTATTTTTCATAAGTAAAAAGATCGCTTTATATTGCTTACCTGTGAAAAATAGATTTTAGAATCTCCTAGAGCATAATAATAAAAAAAAATCATTAATATTTTTTACAAAAATATTCCCCGTTGCCCGCGCCGGGAATCGAACTGACAATCAACGGATTCGAAGTACAGCGTCTTCCCGACAAAGCCATCGGCACTCACGCTGCATGTTGCATCTATAATGATATATATTCTAGTATCCATAAAACAAATCGAAGTTTTATGTCTTTGCAATAAAACTGTACATAAGAAGTAAAGCTTAATACATATTATCTTAAATTTCATGTGAAGAGGTTTAGAGGTTTTTTTTTTTTTTTTTTTTTTTGTAAAATGCGTAATAAATATGAAAAAAAAATAGTAGACTATGGATTTTAAACAATTTATTTTTTTTAAACTGATATTTGCAAGAAAACAAACTATGTACATGAAACCAAAAAAATTGCTCCTTTACATTTTGAAGTGTAGGGAAACATAAAATAATTTTTAAAACGCGAAAAAAAAAATCAATTATGCACAAATTGTTTAAGATTGTTTAGTTACGAATTCGCTTTCTTAGCTACAGGTTACATGCTTCGTTTATCTTAATATATATATATATATTGTATTACACATGAGAACGTTAAATAAAATTTAACGTTTTTTTTTTTTTTTTTTTTTTTTTTTTTTTTTTCTTTTTTAACAGAATAAGTTCCGCGTCTAAGCATTTTAAATAAGTTAACTACTTACATTATTTAAAATAATATCAAACTGTTTTGTTAAAAAAAAAAAAAAAAGGTTAAAACAGCATATGCATTCTGCTTAAAGTAGAATCAATATGGAAAATTTGTTAAGTAATGCAAATGTCTGAATTTCTAAGTGTCTGAAATTTGTAATGTCTGAATTTTTAAGTGCCTAAATTGTTAAATGTCTGAAATTTTATGTGTCTAAACTGTAATATGTCTTAATTTCAGACATATCAATCTTATTCAGACACTTATCTCTGCTCATTTATAAAAAAGACACTTACGTATCTTAATTTAAGACAGCACATGTGTCTGAAATTTTGCATGCGTAAGTGTTTCAGGCATATATGTGTCTGAATTAGCATTTCAGACATATTTCTGTCTGAATTTAAGACGCTTCTATTTACAGTGTAGACAAATTAAAGTCAACATTAAATAAGGAGGTAAGTTTATTTTTAGATCCTTTAAACATTGATTATCGGTAAAAGTTAGAATTACCTACCAATATAATGATAAAAGTGTATATTATTAATTTAAATTTCTGTTCAGGGTAATGTGAATATAATTCAGCTAACATACTAGTAACTTGTTTGTGATATGCTGGATTTTTGAACATATCTTTTATTACTTTTAAAAACGTAATTATGACTAATTTTTAAATTGTAATGCGAGCGGGAGCAAATTGTATAATTATCATTTTCCAACAAGGTTAAAAAGCTGCGGTTTGTCTGGTGGTTGTCTGTCCGTCTGTTTGAGTGTTCATGCTCTAACTCACGTAAATAATCATGAAATTTCTTGAAACTGATATTTGTTATTCATGTTTACTATCAGATGTTTCCTATTTAAAATGGAGTGAAGACCTCAACTGGTTTCTGTAGAGGGTCACCAGAAAGTATTCCAAAGCATTGTGTTCTATGACAGGTATTTCAATAAACCATATTTTAATAACTTTACTTTGCACAAATCTTAATGTCATTTAAATATGTTATTTATAGGCTCAAAAAATTTATTTCTATGGAATATAGTATGATTATCATTAAGATTTACAGGGTCTTATAAAAATATTCATTTATATTAAGGATACAATTGTAAATTTGCTGAATTGCATTTTCTGTGAGATTAGTTTTTTTTACACTTTCTAACAACTTTTAAACGTGAATATGATTTGAATTTGTGTATCTGTCTTTCCGAATGTCCATCTGTATGTCTGTCCGTCTGTCCACCTCCATTAGTAAATATTTTTGGAATTAAATATCTTTGTTTTAAATTATCGCAGATCGATGGTTCAACCATTCGTTTTAAACGTATTGGTGAGCTCTTTTGAAAGATACCCATCATGAAAATTTACTCCCCTCGAGGGGGACTTCCCCCCCCCAGGGAGGTAGGCGAGGCTCCTACATACACAAAAAAAATTCCCAGTTAACTATCTCTATTACAAAAAATACATATTCGTTTCATTTCGTTTAGTGCAGTCTATAGACTTTAAACTCTACTTTCCTGCAATTTCCCCCATAGACGTAGTGTATTAGAATTCTCTTGATTGTCCCTGTACACGAAACATTGATCTTAACGAAAAGCTTACTGTAGCATCCCTATATGATACACATTTAGAATACCAAGTTTGAACTTTCTGCCATAATTTGTTTTTGAGATATGCTGATAACAGACAGACACACAGACACACGAGCATACAGACACACAGACATACACACAGACCATTTGCTAAAAACATGATTTTCGTATTCAGGGGACCTCAAAACGTGTAAATATGACAAAATCTCACGTTCGAAAATTTGACCCAAAAACAATACTTTCTCTACCTTATGGGTAAGAGAAAGTAAAAAAGTGTTTTATATTATTCAAGTTCACTATCGAATGTTCCCTATTTAAAATGACATTAACAGAAAAAAAAAAGTTGTGATTTAAGATATACATTATTATAAATAATATTCAAATAACTTTCTACAGCAAGAATAATAAAGAAATTGGTATTTATTGTTAATATGCTAAAATAATGTTTTGTATAGAATATGGAATGGTTAACTTTCAGATTTACAGGGCTACAGTAAAATATTCACTTACATTAAGGGCTGCATTTTCTTTTGCGTTATTCATTTTTAACACTTTCTAACAATATTCATGAGTGATTATGAATTGAATTAGTGTATCTGTATGCCTTTTAGTCCTTCTGTCTGTCTATTGTGTGATAACATAGACAAAGAACATTGAAAGTTATGTAGCAAGTACTTACAGTTGAAAAATGTTAATAATCAATGCCAACCACATTATAATTTCTTTCTTGTTTTAAATTTATAACTGATTTCTATAAGAACTAAGTAATAATTTTATTGTATTACTTAGTTCAGACAAATTTATATTGTTAAATTTATCTCTAAAATCTTAATGTAAGTTCTAATTCTTAATTTCTAATTTCTAATCTCTAAAATTTTAATTTAAATACCATTAATCTAAGTTTTAATGTTATTTACAATATTGATATTTTTAAAATAATGCAGTAGTTAATGATTATTCATTAAACTCTTATTTTTTTTTAACAGCTAATTGATAATTTTCATTTAAACTATTAAGAATGATTTGTTGGTCATATTGTGAACGGCAGTCAGAACATTGAAGTCAGTACGCGCGAAGGACGACCACCGACTAAGAAAGCGAATGAAAATATTGAACGAGTGACGAATGTTCAGAACATCGACAACCAATTAAGTTCATGTTCAATTGGAGAAATGACAGGATAGGTAAACACAGATGTCCACTGCTTCGTTACAGACGATTTGCGTTGGTTGTAATTGATGGCAGCGTTGGTTGCTACTAAAGGCGATGTTGGTTGTGACTGAAAACATCTGCTAAGAACAATTCTGCGCTTCCTATTACACCATACAGTTTCGATCAGGTGCCTTTGTGACTTTTTTTTATTTTCATGTCTTATGATGGAAGTGAAAGGATGCTATTTTGATACACTTCAAGGTGTCCAAAGAGCCTTAAATACACGATTTCGCAGCACTTCACAAAATGATTTCAAACAAGGCCAGAACCACTGGCAGCAACACAGAACTAGTTTTATTGTTTCCGAAGGAAGAAACTTCAAAGAATATCAAGTGCTTTGCATTGTAAATAATATTATTTAATTTAACTATACTTTCCTCAATATGTTTGGGACTGACCTTGTATTC
Organism: Salticus scenicus; assembly: GCA_963930645.1. Taxonomy (NCBI): domain Eukaryota; kingdom Metazoa; phylum Arthropoda; class Arachnida; order Araneae; family Salticidae; genus Salticus; species Salticus scenicus. Next base: position 363,576,757 of record OZ005652.1, on the reverse strand, counting down.
TGACCAAAAATTCAAAATGTTGGCCATTGGTAATAGATAAATACTTTAAGATTTGCAAATTATTGCATTATGATTCGGATATTTTGCTACATATGTTTTAAAAAAAATTACCTTGTAGTTTTTTTTATAAGATTTTACTTAATTGATCATAATTATTTACTAATTTTTAATATCAAGATTAAAAATATTTAGAACAAAAATTCCCCATTAGTTAAAAAAAGCAGTTAGTTTGTCAGATAATAATGTAATTTCTTAAATTAAAAAGAAAAAAAAAAAACAATACCATACGCAAATTGTTTATTTGATTGTTAAATTGTGATTTTGGCGGAAAGTCTAAATTGTATCCCATACTCCATTTGTTTTCTCAATTTTAAATAAGTAATAATATTTAAATCGTCAGTTATAATATAATTAATGTCATTATCAGCATGTTTTTTTCAAGAAAGGATCACTTCACTTACATATGTATGAATCATCAGCTAGCAATAATTTGCATATAAAAAAAAAGTTATACAATTGAAAATCTGTCTGCCAAGAGGTAAATTATATTTAAATGTTCAATTTTTTTTCTAAATTATTAGTCGAGAATTCACATTATACAATATAGATAAATTCCGTTTAAAGTTTTAGTTGTAAAAGTAATAATCATTCGATTTTTTATTTCATTACAGGATTTATCTTAAAATATATCGAAAATTGTTTATTTAAATGACATAAAATAATTTAAGTAATTTATTATGAACATTTCCTTCAAAGCAAAGTTCACACTGATTATCAATGATAACCTTTTAAAAAAATTATTATTTTGAAGCATTTTAGTGATTTTAATGACTAAATATTTTGAAAAAGTTTAATTAAATTAAGATTTATCTCTCTAAAACCGTTTAGTTTTATTTTAAACTATTTCATGAGTAGTAGAATATACCGACGTGCAATCATGTATTGGACTGATGTTAGAGTAAAATTTAATAGTTTTATTAAAACAATCAGAGATAAGTCTATATATTGAATAAGAATGCATTGGATAGTTCCATATACATAGGTAGAAAAGTTCAAGTCCGATTACGGGCAATGCCCAGAAGCAGAGATTCCAGGCCAAGTCCGTAAATTTTAAGAAGTGATATATGATATATATAATCGACGTTTCTTCGATTCTATTCGCCTTTTATGTATGTCATATCTCACATTTAAAAATTTTTGGTGGCTGTTGAATAAAAAAGTTGCGCAATCTGTACCAGGTGGCGCTGTCTACCGCTTCAACTGTTGCTAAGTTTCTGAGTCACGCGACAGGCATCTAGTTTAGGAGGCTATGGCAATATATCTATCTATCTATCTATCTATCTATCTATCTATCTATCTATATATATATATATATATATATATATATATATAATTTAGATATATTGTATCACACTATTTTTATTTCCTCATAAATTATAAAAGCACAAAATAGATTTAATTTTGTTGTTGTTCAGAGGATTGTATAATTTAAAAATAATTTATTGTTTTTTTTTCATGTATTTAATATGTTTCTTGAAAATAGCAAAAACCAACTATAGATTCTTTTATAAAATTCGGAATGTAATATTGTTTAAATAGTTTTAATTTGTGTTTTCATTTTATTTAATAAGTTTTACTTTTCCTGTTAATCATAGCATATATAGCTCATAAACTCCTACACGAGTGTTATTTTACAACAAATTTGACAATAATCGTTACTATTAAAAACACTCCTTAATGTATTTAAAATTTCTGCGGGCGAAAACAAAATACAAAAAGTATTGTGAAATATTCTTGAACCTGATCCGGAAATATATACACCACATTATGATGTACTTGAGAAATCCCTATATATTTCTCTGTTCTCAATCACAGCAGGAGGCAAGTTTTCAATTATCTGGAAACATAACATGCTACAAACTTCTTGTTTAAAATATTACGACAGATAGGATTGGATATTTAATAAACTGTGACAAACTGAAATTTTCTGAACCTATTAAGTATTTCCGGGAGTCTGCGCGTATGAAAATTGTAAATATAAATAACGTATAATCCATTGCACATGAGAGGAAAATTGATGAGGAAAATTTTAGATAAGGAACTTAAAATATTCTTCATGTTAATGATAAAGTATTTTATTTTTGAATGAAAAGTATGTTACTGTTAATTGTTAATTTTTGTAGCTGAAACTAACAATAAAAAATTAAATATCTAGAAAATTAACGCAATACCTATTTAATAATTTATTTTATTCGGGTATAAATTTCAGTTTAAATTATGTTTTATTTTATATTTTAATGATTTTAATTACAATATTTTTTTTTTTTATATGTGTAACTATATTAATAAAGTTATAGTATATTATTATTAAAATCTATTGATTATTATACTATTACTTACAAAAAATATTAATTTAGTTTAGAGCAATTACTATTTCTATAAATGTAAATTTATTAATAATTTCACTGTCACAAATTATGGTATTTAAGTTGTTAAATCTGCATTAATATAATGAACACATTTTTTTTATGATAACGCCATGACTTTATTTTAAGAATTGATATTTAATGAACACATCATTCCATCAGGAAGCATGATACATCAACAAAACTAGCAATACCAATAAATTATTTAGTTACAACGAATTTATTATCTACTGAATAATGAAAAAAAATCTGGAGTGACTCCACTCGACTTTCCGAACATTGAGTAATTAACAGTTTTGTAGATAAAGTAAAGAAAGAGGAGTTGTTAAACAAACAAAAGAGAGAAAACCATAATAGAGTGTTTGAGTATTTTTCTTCATCTATTACACGATGTTTTATTTAACGCTACTGAACTTTGAGCCCATAGATCATAATGATAAAGAATTTTTCGTTGTGTCCCTGTAAAAACCTATAAATGCTAAATTCACCAAAATGCTTATAGTTAGTGCAACACTGATTTAGAATACTCATATAAATTTTCAGCTGAATTCAATAAGGCGTTTAGATGCTATCGTACTTTTAAAAATTTAGTCCCATAGGCCATAATGATAAAGAATTTTTCTTTGTGTCCCTGTAAAAAAACTGTAAGTGCTAGATTCACCAAAGTCTATACAGTTAGTTCAACTGTGATCTATAACATGTGTACAAATTTTTTGCTCAGATTAATAAGGCGTTTAGACGCTATCAGACTTTTAAAAATTTGGCCCCATAGGCATAATGATAAAGAATTTTTCTTTGTGTCCCTGTAAAAAAACTATAAGTGCTAGATTCTCCAAAATCTATACAGATTGAGTATTTGGGACCTATAATATGTGTATAAATTTTTTGCTCAATTGAATAAGGCGTTTAGATGCTATCGCACTTTTAAGATTTTGCTCCCATAGGCCATAATGATAAAGAATTTTTCTTTGTGTCCCTGTAAAAAAACTATAAGTGCTAGATTCATCAAAATCTATAGGGTTCGTACTATGGTGACTTACAATATGCGTACCAACTTTCAGGTTAATCGAACAGAGCGTTTAGATGCTAGCGTGTTCACTCACAGACTTACACACATACACACATACATATACACATACACACACACATACATACATCATCGTAAAAATAGTGAAAACGGACTCAGGGGACCTCAAAACGTATAGAAACATTAAAATCTCGAATTCGGATTTTTGACATGATTACAATACTTTCCTCACTATAGTGTTCGGAAAGTAAAAAGTGGGAATACTCTTAGAAGAAAAAAAAATATTTAGAAATTAAAATCTTTTTAAATTGAAAATGTCAGATTCTTAACATATACATTTGTCAATTGATACTTTAAATGAAAAGTTTCAAATAATAAATCTAAAAATACATTAACATGTTATTCCTCCTTTTTGCTTTTCTGTATATCTGTCTTTGGTATAAAATATTCAATAATATAAATACATTTAGCAGAAAGTCATGTAATTAAAAGAAAAAAAAAATGTATACGGAAGAGAAAAAGCATAAAAAGGTTTATACTACTTTATAAATTACAGCAATGTAATTTTTAATAGAAGTATAAATTTTATCGCAGTATTTGCTTAATTTAAATTGTTAAATCTACAGTAATATAATATATAAATATACATTTTTCAATGATAATTCCATGGCTGTAATTTAGGAATAGGTATTGAATGAACAACTCAATCCATCATTAAATATGATATATCAATAAAGCTAGCAATTTCACTAAATTATTTGGTTACAATGAAACTTTATATACATACATAAAAAATTAAAATTAAAATGCATTATCTCCTGAACGACACCCCTACCTCTCATCAAAAGAAAAAAAATGTGGGAGTACTTTTAGAAGAAAAACAATTATCTTTATTTTAAAATTAAAATCTTTTTAAATTGAAAATATGAGATTCTTAACATAGACATTTGTCAAATGATACTTTTAAATGGAAAGCTTTGAATATTAAATCTGAGAACAAATTAACATGTTCTTCCTCTTTTTTGCTTTTCTCTCTATCTGTCTTCGGAATAAAATATTCAATAATAATTGTGAAAATAGAGTAATAGCAGAAAGTCATGTAAATCAAATAAAAAACAAATGAATGCAGAATCAAAAAAAGAATACAATTGCTACAATTTTTAAAGATTACAGCAGTATAATTCGAAAAGTTTTAATAGAAGTACAATTTTTATCGCAGTCTTTGGTTCGCCAAAAATTTTTGTGCAAATAAGATTAAAAAGTGTAATATTTTATCAGAATTATTTCATTAAGAACTTTTTACCGTAGGAAACGAATTTCTCCATCTATCAGTAGTTGAAATGAAACCCCGAAGAGACGAAATCTGAAACATATGTTACTTTATCTGAAAAAATTAAATAATAAATACCTGTAGCATTAATAAATCAACTTTTCATATTTTACTTGTATTATATAATTGCAAATTTTAAGCTTGGCTACCAGAAAATTTAATAGAATATTTATTTTATTTAATCTGCGAAAACTGTTAGATAAATATATGGTAAAAAAAAATAAAAAATCTTTAAAAATTTTCAGTAGCCAAAAAGCGAAAAAATTAGCAACTATGATTATTATGTATTAAACAAATATGCTATGCAACTGATACATGCTTTAAGAGTTAACGGGATCTTGAAACAGCCTAAAAAATCAGGACGTATATATATATATATATATATATATATATATATATATATATATATATATATATATATATTAAACTGTAATTGCGAGTTGCAATTTTTATTACACTTAAATGCTGAAAATTACTAGAAAAAAAAAAAAAAAAAAAACACGGTTTCAAAGTGACAACTGTGTCTTGAAATATGTTAGAACTCATCTGTGCATGCATCTGATATAAAATATCACATATCTAGAATTTTTTGCAATAAAAAATTTATTTTATTTTATGTTTGGGGAATTAATTAGGTATTTAGAAAACAGAAATGATCATGGACTTTACGATAGAGTTCCATAATAGATATGGTTATGAGTATTGAATAATTTGTTCATATTGTTACATAATATTAATCAAAATTATATAAAGAACATATAAACAATTATATTTTTGAAAAAGAAATTATTTTTACATATTTCAAGTATTTTCAAGGAAGACATACAACATATTAAATACAAGTATTCTTTCAAAATAATCAATCATAAAGTGCCAAATCGGTGGCTGAATAGTTATTTTCTTAAATCTAATAAACATGATGTGGCATGTTTGATCACAGGCCGCACTTGTCGACATAGTTATTAGCTTTTCGTGATTTTCTCCGAAACTAGCGTAAATACAGGCTAAGATACCGTAGAAAGCTCCTTACAGAAGCCAGTTCCTTACTATATAAAATCGGTCTTAATCCTTATACGTGTACATTTTTCAATAAAAATTTCCTCGACAGTATTAATGTGAAAAACACATACTTTAGAAAAAGATAAAATAAACTGATATTAATGTTTAAGCATTCCCGCACACTGTTGTCGTAAAATCATACAATTTAACATCGATTAACTAAGTTTTCTTTTGAATCTTTTTAAAATTTTCTTCTAGTGCACACTTTACATAAAGACCTAATTTAAAAGAAAAAAAAAAAATCATGCTTTTATTATTATTTTAACAGGCTCGTTTTTTGCACAGCGAAAAATTACAATTGAACAAACAAATAAATAAATAAATAAATAAATAAATAAATTGAGGTAGTGAATCAACGAATGCTTTGCCAGCTTCGCTGGTCACTATATTTAAAGGGGACTAATGCGCAAGTTGTACCTGACGGGACTACAGTGAAAGTTGTACCTCAAGGGACTAATGTGAAAGTTGTACCTCACGGGACTAATGTGCAAGTTGTACCGAACAAACAAACTATTTCTTTCAACGAAAATGCCTACTAAACCCGGACGATAGGTCTAATATATCGTATCATATTATATATCGTATTTATGGTAATATAACTCAATACTTATTTCGCTTCCTTCTTCGGCTCGTTTTAATACGCATTTTTGGTATGCATGAGCAACCCCCGAAAAACAACAACATTAAATCGTTAAATTAATTTTTTTACTTATTTTTATTTCATATTATTTCATGCGTACTTTTTATTTCCTAATTCAAAATTATTAAAAAAAACTTTTTCGATATCGCTTGTAACGATACTGATTATTATTAATTTTCTTTTCTTTTTCTTTAAATAATAATAATAATAATAAAAAGATTTTGATGAAATTCTGGCTAAAGCACAATTTAGTTTAGGACGGAGGACTATTAGTTTTTTTTTTTTTTCTTTTTTCAAATTATAACATCGCTTTCAAATTATTCAATTATATATTCGATAAATTTTAGATTTTGACAAATGTCCAACTATCGAAATCCACAACACAAAAATCCCAGATTGAGACTAATAGGCCCTCAGTCTTTTTTTTAAAAAAAAAAAAAAAAAAGAACAGAGTTGTAAATATATGTTTTTTTTCTTCACAGCTCATTACATTTCAATACTGTATTCGATACAGTAAAATACGCAAAAACTTATGTTTAATCTTAACGGATAATAACCCTATACTATCTAATAACAAAATATACTTCAAGACACAGTACTTATTCCAGTTCAAATTCAT